>JNHV02000057.1:0-55165 GCA_001691785.3 Amanita brunnescens Koide BX004 | reverse complement strand
AACCGGTGAGCATCTACGCTGCTTGACTGGCAAAGGCCAGTTCTGATATCACTCCAGGAGTTAAACAGGTCTAGAGAAGATGCTACGCTACCGTTGTTCAATTGTACTATACATATATCCGTGCGTTTCTGTCATATGCATCTCATTCTGCAGAACATTTGGCTCTTACGTCGGGGATGCTTATTATCTCGATGTAACCCATTTCCTTCCTCACGTCCACGTCCACGAATGTCCTCACCCAACGAACCACTGATAGGTTTCATCGCATTTGTTGGCACAGCTGCAAAGGGACGATACGATTCAAATGGCAAAGATGAACGCAGCGCACGGGAGGTCAGCCGGCGCCTGGGAGATATCGAAAGGAGTCTTCACTTACTGTGCTGAATGTGACTAGCCTGAGCTACTCCGGGTAGGGTGTGACTTGGCCTAGTGTATTTTGGGCCTCTGGGCACGGCCCCGGGCATCGGTCGGCGGTGATCACGATCCCGCCATCGTACCGCACATCGAACTTGCTGACTACAACCTCCTCGTTGTGATGCATGTCATGACGAGACCGATCACGACCATTTAACTGCGTAAATATTAATTAATGTCCAGCGCTCCCGGACGAGGTGCGATTTGGAATTTGACTAGTTCGGCGGTGATCGTGTTCAACTAACTCAAACATCGGCGGTGGGACAAGAGATATTGCGACGTGTCTCCGTAAGTCTTACTAGTATCTCACGGAGTATTAGGCTGACTTTCTCGCAGACGCCCCATCCCATCTACACCTTTCTCCCCACCTCTATCTTCAAAGCCTTTTCGCATTCGAGGATCGTCTTCCCAACGATGCCGTCGCAGACTCTCCGAGTCTCTCCCTATATTTCTTAATACGCCTAACACTACCTTTACCAGCTTTTTTCTTTCCTCCCTTTTTTTGAACCCGATTGGGGTTTGTCGCGCCATTGCGCGCTTTAGCATTCTTCTTCATAGTCTCCGTGTCGGGGATGAGCGTCAATGTGAGTTCCTTGGCTTGCGGGTTAAAACTGCATATAGCCTTTTGTTCACGGAGCGCACTGAGGAGCCTGTTGCCACCAGGCTACGAGAACAGCACATGTTAGATGCTTTGAAGATTTCACAGTTGACCACTGACATCTCTGTTCCGTGTCCAGGGCCCAGCGGCAACATGGGCTGGAGTCAAGTTTTCGGGTTCCACGTATATAAGCAATATTCCCGGTTTTTTTTCACCTGTCCCGCCTGTTCCCTGAATGTTCATATACTCAGTGGTCCCGTGATAGTCACGCGACCAATAACCATATGCATCCTTAGGTATCGACAAGGAGAGTTTGCCGTCATACTTCAGTGGGACACGGGGGGCATCCTTGGGAGCCGTAGGCGGCAGAGGGATCGAATCAGGGTTACTCTGTTTAGAAATCTCTATTTCGGGTTGAAGCGTCATCGTGAATTGATTGTTTTCAAAACGGCATGTAGCCACTTGGCCACGGAGCGTAGCGAGTCGGAGGGGCCGGCCATCAGGCTGTGAAAACAGCACATGTCAGATACTTTGAACATTTCAAAGTAGACCACTGACATCTTCATACCGTGTCCAGGTCCCGGCGATATGGGCTGCAGTCAAGGCTCCGGTTCCTGCGCTGGCAAGGAATACCTTCGGGACACGACCTTCGACTTTCGGGCCTGGCGCTGCCTGAATTTTCATGATCTCGGTGGTCCCGGCCACGTCGCGCGACCAGAGGCCGCATGCGTTGTCGGATATCGACACGGAGATTTCGCCGAAATCCACTGGGACAAAGGTGGCCTGCGGAGGGTCTTGGGTAGAGGCAGGGGCAGCGGCAGAGGGAAAATCGTTTAAATCAAAAAGTGCGAATGCGGAGGTGCCAAATAGGGAGAAAAGCGATAGTTGCAAGAATAACATGTTGGCGTCTTTGATCAACGCCGGCAGTTAGTTGAGGGTGGAATGCGGGTGCCAATTTGCTCACTGGGTAAAGAATGGAGACCAGCTCTGACGTAGTTAGGGAATCGAACAGTTTTATACTTAAGTCGCTTGGCGTGCCATTGCCAAGGGTCACGACATCGGACTTGAAGTTTGAAACTTGATTCACGCGTACCGAGATGCACGACAGTAGCGAAAGGTCTTCTCGGATCAGCTCGCAAATTGATGCATCGCATGGTCTCCATCGGTACTCGACTACCAATATCAGCAATGGAGGCAGAAGATGCTTAAAGGCCGGTACACCATCTGGGCAGCATCGGGTCAGGTATTGACAGTAACATGGCTGAGAGCCCTTTGGTAGCTTTCCCGAGTCCTGTGTCTGTGACCGTGACAAACCTCCGGCAAGTAATAACCTGGGTCGCAAGACGAAGGGTACGGCAAAAATTCTTCAAAAGGTGCATGCGGTGCTTGGCTTGCCTCTGGGATGGACTTGACTGTCGACCAGTGTGTTGTATATACCACAAGCCATGTGGCTTCGACTAGTCATCCGACTTGGGAAATAAAGATGATGATTCTTCCTCCTCGTCAGCGTCTTCGGAGGGTGATAAGTCAGGGGGTGAGGAAGATGATGGACGGGCTAGGTGGGGACCACCACCACCATGGCGGTGCGCCCGTCAGAAAGGATACCTGAAAGCTAAATTAACCGGTGAGCATCTAGGATGTTTTGCGGGGAGGCCTGTTCTGATATTGTCCCAGGAGTCAATCAGGTATAGGAAATGCTACGCTATTGTACTATACGTATATCCGTGCGTTTCTGTCATATGCATCTCATTCTGCGGAACATTGTCAGATGCGCTTCGGAGGCTTTGGTTTGCTTCTTTTTTGGCTCTTCTCGATCGACGTCGGGGATACTTGTAACCACACGGAACCAATTATCTCAAATCCAAGAACCTCGATATGACCCTCTCCAACCACATCCTTCTTTCCTTCCTTCCTTCCTCACGTCCACGAATGTCCTCGCTCAACTCGACAAACAAACCACTGATGGATTTCATCGCAGGCCGTATCAAGAACATGGCTAGCATCCAGGATCTCGAAGCTCTCAAACAGGAGTTGCAATTGCGGGAGCGGGAGTTAACGGAGGAAAAGTTTGGCCCAGGCCCTAGGGCGACGACAGTGATTGAGTCGAGTGGCCCGGGGTTGGGACGTGCAAAGGTGGAAGACGATATTGATAAAACAGCAGAGTCGAAGGAACCGGAAAGCCCGGATTTGAAGCGGGCGGGAAAGGAAGAAGAGAGAGGAGGGTATAGACAAGAGATCAAAGCTTGTGAACAGTAAGTGCTGTGTCCCGTGTAAATGGCTAGCTCACGCGTAGTTATAGGTGTCGATTGCGAAACGATAAATGCGCGCTGCAGAAAACGAATGCCGGCCAGCCGAAGCGGAATGTTCGATGCCAGCAATGTGTCTATGCCAAGAGAGGGTGCAGTTTTACCGCGCGGCCACGTTTTCAGAACCAGAATAGGCGAGGCAATGCCAATGACTCGGAGAGAAGCAGGCATTGGAACAAGGGCAAGAGCAAGAATCAAGGTAGAAGGAGAAGGAGAGCGATGATGCCTGGCTCAACGCAGATGGAGACGGGGGTAGGAGAGTTGTTGGCACCGCTGCTTAGGGACGATGCGATTATGGCGAAGATGAACGCGGCGCACGGGCTTCAGCGGGAGGTCAGCCGGCGCCTGAGAGATATCGAAATGGCTTGTGTTCGACGAACGTAACGACTCGAGTCTTCACGAACGATTTACTATGTTGAATGTGACTAGCCTGAGCTACTCCGAGTAGGGTGTGATTTGGCCTGGTTTGAAATCGTGTATTTTGGGCCTTTGGACACGGCCCCGGTCAGCGGTGATATCGCGATGGCGGCCGCCCGCCATCGTACTGCACATCCTCGTCGTCATGACGAGACCGATTATGAATATTAACTGCGCAAAGATTAATAAATGTCCAGCGCTCCCGGACGAGGTGCGATTTGGAATTTGACTAGTCCGGCGGTGATCGTGTTCAAYTAGCTTAAGTTCGTTCCTGGGATCTGCAATAGGACAAAAGATATTGCGATGTGTCTCCGGAAGTCTTATCTCACGAAGTATTAGACATCGAATTCTCAGTAATACCCTCTGGTTGACTCTGGTGTCTGGAGTGAGGAATGGTGACGGAGGAATGAGGCGAGCCAGGTATAGATACACTTATCTCCCTACCTCTATCTTCAAAGCCTTTTCGCATTTGAGGACCATCTTCCTAACGATGCCGTAGCAGWCTCTCCGAGTCTCTCCCCATATGGTTGTACCAGTGCCATATCTGGATGCTGGCTGCCCTTCTGATCGTAAGAATAACAATGCCATGAAGGACCGGATCCAAAGTGAAGAGCAGAGATTCAAAGAMAGGAAAGCTAAGTAAGCCTAACGTACTAGCGCGCTTCGTCGCGAGAACTACTTGGCTGTCCACTACCTTTACCAGCTTTTCTTTTCTTTCTTTCTTTTTCTTCAGCCCTGTCGGGGTTTGCCGCGTCANCGCGCTCTGCAGCTNTCCTCTTCATAGTCTCCGTGTCGGGGTTGAGCGTCACTGTGAGTTCATGGGTTTCCAGGTTGAAATCGCATTTAGCCTCTTGGCCACGCAACACCTTGCGGAGGGTTTGGCCACCAGGCTATGAGAACACCACATGTTAGATACTTTGAAGATTTCAAAGTAGACCACTGACATCTCTATTCCGTGTCCAGGGCCCAGCGGCAATATGGGCTGGAGTCAAGTCTTCGGGTTTCACGTATATAAGTAATATTTCCGGTTTTCCTTCACCTGTCCCGCCCCGATAAACTCAGTGGTCTCGCCATTGTCCCGCGACCAAAAACCATATGCATCCTTAGGTATCGACAAGGAGAGTTTGCCGTTGAATTTCAGTGGGGCACGAGGGGCATCCTTGGGAGCCGTAGGCGGCAGAGGGATCGAATCAGGGTTAAATTTCCTCTGTTTAGCAACCGGTATGTCGGCGGAGAGCTCCATCGTGAATCGATTGTTTTTAAAATGGCATTTAGCCACTTGGCCACGGAGCGTACGTGGGAGGTGGCCAATAGGCTGTGAGAACAGTACCTGTTAGATGCTTTGAAGATTTCAAAGTAAACCACTGACATCTCTATTCCGTATCCAGGTCCCGGCGATATGGGCTGGAGTCAAGCCATCGGTTCCCACGTTTACAAGGGATACTTTCGGGATACGACCTTCAGTTTTCGGGCCTGACACATCCAGAATTTTCATAAACTCAGTGGTCCTGCCATAGTTACGCGACCAAATACCACGTGCATTCTCAGGTATCGACACGTAGATTTTGCCGAATTCCAGTTTGGCATAGTGGGCATCTTTGGGAGGCGGAAGCGGCAGAGGAATCAAATCAGGGTTATTTCTCCTCTTTGTTTCAGTTGGCATGTCGGGGTTGAGCGTCATCGTGAATCGGTTGTTTCGCAGGTTAAAAACGCATTCAGCCACTTGGCGACGGAGCGCACCACGTCGGAGGCGAGGCGCGGAGCATCAKGCTGTGAAAACAGTACATGTTAGATGCTTTGAAGATTTCAAAGTAGACCACTGACATCTTCATACCGTTTCCAGGTCCCGTCGATATGGGTTGGAGTCAAGTCTTCGGTTGCTACGTTTACAAGGGATACCTTCGGGATACCAGCTTCAGTTCTCGGGCCTAGCACTGCCTCAATTTTCATAATCTCAATGATCCCGCGATCCTCACGCGACCAAAGACCAGCTGCATTGTCAGGTATCGACACGGAGGTTTGGCCGAATTCCAGTGGGTCAAAGACAGCCTGGGCAAGCGGAGGCGGCTTAGGGGCGGGGTCCTCTTGACCAAAAGGCGCGAATGCGGAAGCGTCAAATAGGAAGAAAAGCAATACTTGCAAGAATAACATGTGGGTGTCCTTGATCCACGCCGGCAGTTAGTTGAGGGCGGAATGCGAGTGTCAATTGACTCACTAGGTAAAAAGAATGGAGACCAGCTCTGACGTTATTAGGGAATTGAACAGTTTTATACTTGCCATCGAGGGTCACGACATCGGACTTGAAGTTTGAAACACGCGTACCGAGATACGACAGTTTCTCAAAGGCCTTCTCGGATCAGCTCGTAAGTGATTGATACATCGCATGGTATCCACCGGTACTCAAGTACTCACGATTACCTAGAGAGTCGCTGGCTCTACATCGAGGCAGCATTATGGCAGGTATTGACAGTCACATGGCCAAGAGCCCCCTCCTTTCCTAGTCAGGATACGGATTCCGCCCATGATGTTGGGTTTGATAGCTTTCTCAATGGCAACGAGCCTGTGCCAACTACGCAAAACGTGAGCGTGACAAATTCCAAGCAAGTGTTTGAAAACCTTTGAAAAAGCTTCTCAGAAATGTAATTGCGATCGAGCGTCCGATGTGACAGGCTTTCTAGGCTATCTGCTTCTATGTGAAATAAGGGCCACTCTGCCAGCGTCGAGGTGCGCAAAAAGCAAGTTTGATGGTCACATCGGCGTCCCCTGACTTGGAGTCACCGGTCCAATCACAGCATCGTGATGGGGATTTGGGCTGGCATGCCCCCTAATAGTCTGGGCTGGCTCACTATTTGTGTGTCAAGTTCACTAGGGTTCACTGTTGGGATCTACAACGGGACGAAAACTATCGCGGTGTCCGGAAATCTTATCTCACCGAGTAATGCATATCGAATTTGCTGACTTTGTATAATGCTTTCTTCTCTGGAAAATGGAGATCGTCCGGGGGATGAMAGTAGCAGCAAAAATTCGGTGATGATTATTTGCATAATAATAAATCAGAATTGGATGTCTAGCACTCGATGTGACTTGGGCTGGCTCAACAGATTATTCGTGGGATCCGCAGCGAGTGTCTCCGGTAATCTTATCTCCCAGGATTATGATAAGATCAGACATCGAAACTCGAGCTGTTATATGGTTGAAACTTGAGCTTTATAGGTTTCAAGTACACAGTTTCTACTTTGTTTAGCACTCGGCGCAGCTGCACAAAGAAAGAAATTAAAATGACCAATTACGATTTAAAAAGCGCCCAGTCGAAATCAGATCATACATCGCCATCCAGCGGTGATCGTAAAAAATCCATTCCTGGGGCCTGCAGCAGGACGAAAGTGTCTCCGACTAGTGCCACATAGTATTAGACATCGAATTACACAACGTTACACGTTTGAAACATATCACATATGATCTTCGGGCCCGTATTAATTTCTACTTTTACGGATAGGGTTGCCCCACTTGCCGCTGCTGCGCAGCAACACTGACAAGTGGGGGATGGTGGCGAATCTGTGCGGCATGCCATGAGTCATCCTTGTCCAAATTGCTGACGTACTAGTACGTGTTTTAATTTCAAGGTAATGAGCGCTCCTCCAGATCTCAAAGCTAGTTGGACACGCGATTTAGCCTTCCATCGACTCATGCACATGGTTTTAAACGGCGCGTCCAGTGCCCCGGATCCCCGATGTCCGCCTTACCTTAGTTAGGAAGTTTCCCAGATTATCAAGCTTAAAGCTACCCACTCACCGGTTGCAAATGCGACACCGAAATTGCACAGCTTCGACGCGCCATGCGTTGCTCCGACCAAGATGGAACCGAGCCACACAGGGCGACGATGTAATTAATATAGTTATCGATGACTATAAGCAGCATAACTTCCTTCATCACCAGGTCCGACTCGGGGGGTACTTGGTAAGTCGTTCTTAGTCTGTTCTGGCTTGTCCGTCGGCGCGCTCTCTCGATCTTAGTGATCAGGCATCAGGCACGCGCGTTGGGCCTTGAACGTCGGAGAGACAAGCGGCATTTCGCCTTATCCGACAACCGATGTCAGGGCTATATCCAAATAACGTCGTCCATCCGTCAGCCGTCTTCACCCTATGATGCTATGTTGCCACTATGTATGTCTTGGGTATGCCCTTCATGATTGGGTATTGTGAATTTGTATCACCGTGACGTGAGCACAGGCGGACGCCTCATAGTAATACCTATCCTGGCGATACATCGTTAGTGTTCTCCGCCACTGTGGGTCGCATATGTGGAGACCATTGTCATGCTACGTTTACGAAGTTCCTTGCGTATCTGCATCYCGTTGGCCTGGAAACCCTAACGTCAGCTCACGACGCGCTATCTCCGCACTTACCTATCGTGCCGTTACTTTTATCGGATACGTTGTCTCGTCTTTTCGCGGGGAACAAGATGATGTAGTTGTAAGTTGGCCTTGATACTGCCTCACTGCCTGACCAGGATAGATGGGTTCTTTGACATCCTAAAAGTAGGAAGCTTGTCGAACACATAATCAGAGAAAAGCTTGGCAAGAGCTTCATACGCCGCCAACACGAGTGATCGGAGTGGGTTTCCTTTTCTGGTTTTTGTCGTGTCGCTGCAGCTAATCGAAAAAGAACGAAACACAGCGCAGTGTTTTCTACGTATGCATGCCACCCAATCCAAGGGTTCGAGATGCCGTTTACTGCGCTGGCAAGCCTGAGATCGGAAAGTTGCTGTCAATCTGGTGGACAATTAACATGGATTTCTGGTTTTGCAAATGCAATGTCACCACAGCTATATAAATAAAAAAAGAACGAAACCCAGCTCAGCAATCTCTACGGTTTGCACCCTAATCTGACGGCTCGAGATGCCGTTCGCTGTAAGCTTGCCATTGGAAGGTCACTGTCAACAATTTCGGACATGTCGGTCGTAGTGCTGATCTAATTTTTGTTTGTTTTGTTCTTCTTGTTTACTAGGCACAATGGCGGTCACGGTGCCACCCTCACACTTTATTCCGATGAGCACGTCGGGCACTCCACGTCGTGCGACTCTTAGACGACGTGGAACGCAGAGAAGCTCCTAGAGCAGGCTTAACCGCGTTGTGCGTTATCTCCGAATTTCTCAGGCCTGCTCCCTAGTCTGATTAGCATAGTCCATCGTCATCCTCTTGCTCGTTTCCTCCTGTACAATGTGCCTATGAGGCCAGGCACTATCTTTCCAGACGACAAATCATAACTGCGCAGTCTTTCGGGGCAATCTTTGTCACTATCGACCCCGGAGCCTCTTCGGGAGTCTCAGCGTTATTTCCCAAGCTCACTCGTCCCTGTGCAACATTTGGGGCCAAATCGCACATGCCTGGAAGTTGGTAGAACGTTCATACATGGAAAAACGCTTGAACGCATCATTAAACGATCTGAATCCGGAACGTTCCTCACCACTCTTTTCGGGCCACACCTCAAAACAACCGGACCAGTGACACAGACGGCTCGGTTGACATTGACTACTCCGAGGCTTCGTCATATCTCCTCCAGGGAAATCAAAAAACCTGAACAGAGGCGCATGTACCGACTTGCCTCGTGTTAAACGTTAAACACTCATCAATTGAGTAGAATGGCTGTCCCTTAATTTATGAACTAAGCCGCTTCAAAACCTAGCGGCGGAGTCTGGTTCTATTCTCGACCAATCATCTTTTCTGTTGAAGGGACTCGGTCCAGTAGTTTGGCTCTTTTGTCGTGTTGGTCGACCCTACAAGATTTCGTCCCGATTTCCGAGTCGAAGTAAAATGAAAGATTGTCGATATTGGTCGCGTTGGTGGCGTCGAGATTAAACTTTAGTGAGTGCAATGCTCGTCAGATTGTAGAGATGTTCATATGACCATTCATTACTTTACATACCAAATATCGTAGTATGATTGCGTGGCGAAGGTCAACTATCAATAGATTTAATTTGTTCAAATCTAAATTTTCCATAAGACAAACAACCTTATTACTATGAGGGGTGTAATTGATGGTAGTGAATTCACTCTCGTTTACCTTCCATCTATCATGAGTGACACATTCCCATGGAACTTTACGAGTAACGGTACGATGTTTCACACCCCCGTATCTTGTTGAGCTTTGATGGTGTGAAATGCCTTTATTTTCTCGATTGAGTTTAAGCTGGCTTGTGTTGTCGATTGATCCAGTACAATCAAACAACGACTGTATAGCTTACCTGAAAATCAGAATGACCGTGGTATTGTAGAGATTGGGGTCGTCGGTTTTAGCCCAATGGTGAGAGCGTGATATGATGTTAGACGGAGACAGACATTCCCATGTCGATTGRAGCTTGACTTATTCAATAACTCCTTGATCTTCCGAAAAACTTCAACTGCGAGAATCACAGCCGGATGAAGAAAATAGATCTTCACGGCAATTCAATACCAAGTATGCTAAGACTGACACGGACCAAAAAAACGAACTGATGATCAAATAGACTTCCAATCTGCCACGCCGAAAGGCTTGAATAGAGTTTTGGACTTTCGTTGAGCCTACTCTCGTTCTATTGCCAGCCCTACAGGCACTCACGGGTCCGCGTCTAAACGTTCACAGTCGTGTGAAGGGCTTCTTCTTCTATCATTGTCGGATGCAATAGATTTTCCCTATAGATCAAATGCCGGTTTAGGCATTCTCTGGAGGCCCTTCACAGCCTGCACATAAAGCGCACAATACAATGACCCAGTCAAGTGTCCATCTCGCCACTTAGAAACTTTTTTTTCGACAGTTACTGGTTGACACCGAGAAGAACAAGGAGTTGGAAGACTGTTTTGAGCTTTCTACTTGCATCTCTGTTTAGATAGACACGGCAATCTGGGGACAAAACACATCACCAAGTTCGTATTTTCCTAGAAAATCATTAGCCGCACAAAAGCTGGCTAAACGTAATTCTCTTCTGAACGATCACACTAGACGATAAACTACCCAGACGCGTAGGAATAAAGTTCAGAGTCACGCTTGCTTGTGATGCCTCTTGTTTGGCCAAGTGGTTAGAACCGCGGACAAGCCGTGCAAACACTGGGACTCCTTGAAGCATCGACCCAACTGCGGTCTGACTAAGGATTTTTCTACCGCCGGCCACGTCATTATGCATGCCAACCCAAGGCAAAGGAACCGTCTGATCGACATTGCTTCCGTTACTACTCACGGSAATAGGCGAAAGAGCTCCGTATCGAAATTTCGCGCAGGCGAACCCGCCTTGCCCATTTGGCAACGGAAATCCCTTCTTTCCATTCTTGTGATACTGTGTCTTGCAGCCTGCTATGTAGTCGTTGGACTATCGCAAAGAATAGATGATTCAAAATCAGGCTCGTTTTCCTCAATGCTAGTCTCTCAAGCTGGCGACGCCACAAATAGAGACGGACTTCCTCGCAAGCCTTCTCAAGTGGTTACTATTGATCGATCCATCCTTGAAAGACTGGAATATCTGCACCGAGCTTCTGGTGATCTTGAGGAACTGGACGTTGCGACTTGGAATGGTCGCTGGCCTCCACTGGTTACGCAATTACCAGAACCCAAGTTATCAAGCAAGACAATTCCTTCCTATTCAGACATTGTGAATCTATGTGGTCCTCAGTCTGCATCTCATAATGCATGTCGTTTTCTGCTCCCTTATCGGATTGCGGAACAAGAGTCAAAAGCGCGGCTGCATTTTTCCCAACTGGTATATCTCGCTCAAGCCTTAAACCGCACCTTGGTCTTGCCAAACGTAGGCAAAAGCCGCATGGGGATCTGCTTTGGCTGGAACTTTGACTTGTATTATGATCTTTCTGGCCTCAAAGATAACGGGATTCAATTTGCGAAATCGGATACTCTGAAAGCCTGGACGGATTTGAGAGCTTCTCGTCGCACCTTTACGTCTGGACAACTCTTGATTATTGCGGAGAAGACCGATACTATCATTGAATCGGATCAACGTTCCCTTGGGGATCTCGAAGTACAAACAATCAACATCGGTGACATAGATACCGGTTGCTTCAGATCCAGATTCCAAAACTTAAATATGACTGAGTGCAGTGCTGTCTCATTGAACACAAAAAGGACACTCATAATCGATATGGGCCAGAAACTAGTCAAGGCGATAGAGAACGTCATTAAGGCACCATCGCTCRTTGTCTCCGTCACCGACGGACCTGCACCGGGACTGGAGGGACCCGATATCCTCGTTCTGAATTGGGATCTGCGTCATCCTATTTTCCCCTTAATTCCATTTGACCTTCGGTATTCCCCGCATTTAATAGACTTAGCGAGCGACCTAYCACCCCACGGGCCTTACCTTGCAGTTCATTGGCGTGTGGAGACCATATTGCCAGAAAATCTCCCTCAATGCGCATACGCACTCATAGACACGCTGGTCAATATATTGCACGATCTTAGCCTCGCCGGGGATATCAAATTTATCTGGATCGCGAGCGACATGCCGTTCACATCCTTACCAAACACCGTCGCTAAATCGGGAACACTAAAGGAACTGACGCCTTCACATAAGGAAGCTGTCGAGATTATGCGTACAGCGTTCGAGAGCGGTGGTGCTTTAACCAACTGGAAGCTTGAAACACTGGAGAAGGTTATAGAAGCTCGTTTCCCGRATGATAGTCATCACGAAGAATGGCTGGACGACATCGGCGTTCGTGGCATACTTGATAAGATTATTGCAGCACAAGCAACCTTGTTCATCGGCGGTACAAAGAGATGTAGCCGTATCAGGTGGGTATTCATCTCATGAGGGGCTTTTAGGTGACGTGACCCTAGTTCATATACGCGGCAAATAATCGATATGAGGAAAGCATCTAGAAAGTCATATGGAGCTTCACAACGAAACATAATTGATATTTTTGGATGACAAGTGCATTAGAAATAGTTCTCGCTTGCGGTTTCATGTCCGACTCGGCATGGCTCATGGCATTGTACATATTTGAAAAAGAACATGTAGAGACGAATGACTTTCACGCTCTGGGACCACCCCGACCAACACCAGGGAACTGAGGATTATAGTTTGCCGGAGCATCCTCTTTCTTGCGGTAGTCATCTCTGTCACCGCGAGGAGCACGGTAAGTACCCTCACCGCCTGTGCGAACCTGAGCAGGGCGAGGCGGACGGGGGGTCTTCTTGTGGGTAGCGGGCACAATTTCGGCGGGGAGATGTAGCCTAATGGCAGTGAGAAAAAGGTCGATCTTGTTCAATTACACAAACACACCATTCACGGAGGTATTCAACACCTTCAGGAGTCAAGACGTAGTAGTAGTATTGCCATGAGAATTGAGTCTTGACGTAACCCTTAGAGTTCAGGCTCTGGAGGGCCTTGATAACTTGAAGGTTGGGAACATCTAGTTCCTCGTGCTTCGGCGCATTGAAGTCTTTCTTCGCAACAAGGACGCCCTCTGCACATGATTTTAGTTGGCTTCTGAAATTTTGAAATTTATGAACCTTTGAAGAGGTTTTCATAGATGGTGCGCTTGTTCTGTTTCGGAATGAGCATGTTGGGCGGATCGAATTATTGGGGTAAATGCTAGGGAGTATTATGATTGAATGAGAACGGAGAATTTAGAGAACTGGGTATCGCGACGTACTGCGAAACTGCTCTCGCACAACTTTCCGACTGTAGGCGGCATTATTAGTCTATGTCATCCGCATGAAACGATCCCCATCCAACCAATTTCCACGACTTGCAGCACAGACAAAGTGTCCAGCTGCACGCGGACGGTACGGAAAGAGACTTGACATACTTACGGAGTCGGATTTTGGGGATGGCCTTGAGGGAGTCTTGACGCTGGATGCCGCCTCGTCGACTTTCGTCCGCTTGCACAGCAGCGCTATGTTTGGCTTTGTYTCACATCGCATTCCGTAGCAAATATATTACAACATCTCCTCAAACCGCCAGCCGCTGCCGCTTTCTGTGACGTGTCGAAATCATGCCGCCATTATTCTGAACAGGTTCAATCGCATGGAGGTACSCATATGTGCTGTACATACGATAGGTTTTATCACTGATGCTCCCTCTTGTCCCTTCCCTAGACGACTTAAGTATAGTATCACCAATGGGGACTGCTATAATAAACATCACATCCCCTCGGAGGTTAGAAGAGCGTCCTGACTATACGCGTTAMAAAAGGGCAAGAGCCTACGAAAGTGAGTGAGTCGAAAACTCTCCTTCACAAGAAGGATTGAATTCAATGAAAGCAGCGTCTATTCAGAGATACGTTGTTAATGAACTTCCGATTTTGGTCCGATAATGCATAGAATCGATTCCAGATCCTCGGTGAATTTTCTTACGRGCACCAGCCGGATCGGAAAGAATTAGACGACTGAAGCATAACTCTGTGTTTTATAGCTAAACAGAGTTTTAGGTAGCCAAGCGTCGGCACTGTCCCTCTCGACGGGTGTGTTTGAGAGAATAATTCCAATGCCAGCTCAACGATGGGTTGACACCTTTGAGGGAGTACGCTTGCAACTAAATTAGTGTCCGGAGTAACTGAATAAGCGCTAGGAGGAATTCGTCTACTTCAAAGAGATACTAGTCGTCTAAGCTATACTCTAAGTTTGGGAAAGTGGGATTGCATCGCGAATTCACTATTCACTTGCCATAGCATCTATCGGGAATACCGTCACCTATGTTCTGCCCTAAATGAAGATGAGCGCCATCTCCCKCAGTTCTGATGAACGATCCCGTCGGTAGTTGATTTCGTCCAGCTCTGTCACCTATCTTGTAATGATAATTATCAACCGTATTGGTCATGAATTGATGTGTGATGGGCTCTTATCGTCAGCCCGTGGTTCTTGACAGATAAACTCCTACCCTCCAAACTATCATTGAGGTTGAAACCTCAATGCTGTGGATAACCATCATTTTCGGCGGGGATTCGTATCACGTCAAGTTCACCCGTTCAACAACCTTCCTGCCCTTTTCGTCCAGTTGAACTTGCCACGATAACGCTGCCTATCTTGACCCGCTGCGGCCTTAAATCCACCTCTTCCCCACCAAGACGAATGACTGCTACAAGCACTTCCACGACTAGTTTGCCTGGCTATCATTGATCGGCGTGCTGGTTCAAGCCTGAATATAATTATGTCTCATGTCCCAGCTTGGACCTCGGCAAGTTCGAAAAGTCATACGTCTCTGTGCATGCTCATAGCATCAAATGCCTTGGGGTTGCCATGAAGAGATACTTTGGGACTTTGTATGATNTTTTGATTAGTATCGATTAATTGAAGATCAAAAGAGCGAGAGATGCGGACCATTTGACAGTGCTAAGAAATTGCTGATGGATCTCATACGGGAATCCCATTGGTATCTCTTCCTATAATCGGATTTCTATATTTCTGAAATTCATGGTYTTGAGGGTCTTCGACAAGATCGTGTCCCTGTGACATTAAATAAATAGTCACCCTCATTCACAAAATCAAGTAGCCTTTTCATCAGCTTGAACAAGTGAATTGTCAAGCCATGTGATAAAATCTAATACGGTAACGATCGAACTTGAAGGAGGTCCCAAATAAGTGATTGATCTAACATCCCGAGCCACGGAAGAAGGCTTGCCATCCTTGCCGGCAGGGTCAGTGATAATAGGTATTCAGGAAACATTGCAGTACCAAACTCGACGTGACTCAAGTCTGGACGGATGGCATCATTGCTGCGTTCGGTCCGATTTCCAGGTCAATTACGTTGACCCTGAATTTTCCCCACAGTCCGTCCGAGTCGACACTTGCACCTTCCGCATCTTTGCACGTCTCGGAGCACGTCTCGCAGCATGTCTCGAAGCACATGCGTCGTCACCGCGAAGCCCGCTATCCTACATCACATTCTGAGAGGTAACATTTATCCGTAATGTTCCGTGATACGTATTCAGTCTGATGAAAGGATGCATAGATGCTGCCTGCCTCAAACACCTGATGGTTCATGACATGAGTAATGCCAGCGCTACCTAGATGCTATTCAAGGATTCAATACGACAATTGATACGATGGCGAGATATTCTGTTGGAAACTTCCACACATGTCCATAGAGCGTGGCAAAAATGCACTCAATGCATTTCCAAGGCTTAAGCGAGCCGATGTGCATACGCGCTGGTGGATAAAGTCAGTTGATTTATCGGGTGCGCATCACGAAATCCTGCTAGGTTCAGACAAGAAGCTGAAACACGGAAATTAAAGGTTCTTTGTTTATGGGGGAATTTAGAGCGTGTCATTTCGTGAGAGCGGTCTCACCGAGCCGAACGAACGGTCTCTGTCGGCCACGCTTGTAGGCGTTGACAACTTGAGACGTGGCGGTGCCCCAAAGTACGATGGTTGGCATTGGACAGCTTGACTTGGAAGGACAGGCCAAGCACACGGTCCTGACGAGTGGAGACTTGTTGCTTTACCGCCAGGCGAGGAGTTCTCGTTCGCTAATGCTCCAAACTGAACGTTTCAATCTAGTGAGGTGCCCATTACCCATTTACTCATGTGACATTTAAAATAAATGGAATCATGAGGAAATTTAAAATAAAAGAAATGAAGACGAACGCAACATCTGCACCAAAAGCTACCGAACGCGAAGCGAGGCCGATCACTAGTAGGATATGCAAGGGTTTACTGGACCGAATGTGATGACGAGATGCTGGTCAGTGGTAAGCTTGCGTCCTGGAGCATGGTGTTTTCCGGAGAGGGTCCAATATTTGCCCTTATTTGGCACAAAGGCGGTCACCAAGCAATTGCAATTTGCAATGCAGTGTCACTTTCAATTGGTCGTTGACACCAAGTTGCAATGGTTTCTTATAATTACTYCCTCACCGGTCGCGCCCGTCTTACTCGACTCCTCTACCTGTAGCAGCCTTGACATCGCGCAACTCGCATGTTACCTATGTAAGAGCGGACCTAGTTTACTTTGTGCCCACCAATGTCGGATAGCATAGACCATTTCCGCCGTTTTCATGACCGTTACGGAATTTTCGTCAACGTAAAATCATAGCAGATGGTGAGAAAAGATTCGGGAAGTAAAAAAGAAATATCAGTTTAGAAGCTTTCGGCCAGTTGTCCCTTCGTGTACATAGGTAAGGGTTATGTTCATAGAGCCGCTGACGGACGTGAATTGGACACGTATCGCGGTCCCGCTTTCCCGCCGCCTGCCTTTACTGATTAACACGATCCAATAGACCGTCGTCCATCTGGTCATTAATAATATCATGACGTTGCACTTTTGTTTAGACGTGTCAGAAAGGCCATCCACATGGGAACAACACAAACAGACTTGGAAAATGCTTGCAAGCTTCTTCGCCCGAGAACATTGCMTTTCCAGGTCGTCTCCGCAAGATTCGGTCTGCAATTGAGGTTGATTGGGATATTAAAGCTACATGCGCCACTGACGCACGTGAGCAACTTCATATGCAAGTGTGGTTTCCGTTAGGCACCAGGATGAGCCGCTGTAGTGCTGAAGCATCGCCAGGTGGTGCCGACAGCGTCAATTCAATTGTGTGGAGATGACTAACCGCTCTCTTCAAATGCGATTTGATGAGTGTGTGTAAAATGTGAAAGTTGCCATCAGAAAGCAGTGGCTAACAAGTTGGAGATAACGACGTCGGACTTGTAAGTCGAAACGACGTGTTTGTCGAATAGCTTTGGAGTGCGGCTACGACGGCGAACCTGAGTTTGGCAGCAGAGCTCACGCGATAAGCCCAAACTTTGACTCCCTTGAATGGGTCGGATGCAGAGTGCCATCAGTACTTATTTTTGCATCAGCCATTGAGTTAGAAGTTTCAAATTTTTATCATTTGCTGACTTCCGGGTACTGTTTTACAGCAGAGGGAGATTACAACAGTGAGAATAGCTTATACAGTTCTAATGCGATCCACGTCCATAATTTAAGCCTTATGCGAGTCAACGCACATATTTAATCAATATACAAGTGACATATGCATGGCCTCTATAGTCATACTCAATCCAATTAAAAAATATACTGTAGAAAGATTAGTCAAGCGAAGCAGAGAATTTTATTTGGAGACACTCACTAGACTCTCGCCCACGGCGGGCACCATGAATTTATCATTCTGTTTTATATCCGCTTGTGCGTTTGCGTGGTCCCAGCCGAAGGACATGAGAGAGTCGACTTCGGCGGGCAACGAACCAAACATGGAGAACTGATTAGAGACATCGTTTGACATGTGGGATTGGGAGTATAATTGGGTAGCGTCCTGGGACCCTAGTGGATACATAGAGTGTTGCTGCTGYTGTTGTGCATTAGCGAACATATTCTGGAATGTGGCATCGTTCTGGAACGTAATGGGCGTATTTGCATAGTGAGGAAACGTTTGATTGAGCGAGTTGTCAAAGGATGGGAAAGAAGGCTCGATCATCTGAGATTTTGGTAGTATGGGTTGCTGCATCGCTTCATAGTTCTGAGGACCAACACCTTGGAGTGAGAGCCCATGGGTGAATGAGCTTTCTAAGGATGATGATGGCCAGCTGGAGTATGATTCAAATAAACTTGATGGGTAGGAGGAGGTGTTGGGCGTCGATATTGACATTGATGGAGTGATAGGCGAAGGCGTGCCGCTACATGACGAGGATGCCGAGGATGCGACAGATGAAGCGGGAGAAGAGGTTGCTGACTTCCTGTGTACTAGTTGACTCGAGCCTTCTGGAGATTTTCTCCTAGCCCGCCCTCTCGAGTGGTCGGAGTTAAAGCGAGTAACGCTATTATAACTGGTGAAGATGTCATTAGCGAGAATAGCGATGCGATCGGCACGCTACTAACCGATTCTTGGCGGATAGTCCGGTTCGCCCCGGGAAGTAGGTCTTAACTATCTTTGTCCAGACCTTTCCGTGCTCGGCCACAGCTTTCAAGAGCATTTCATCCTAACGAGAATCATTACCATCAAGTTCCGGTGCACGGGACGCATTACTCACAGCTTCAGGGGTCCACATAGTTCGATCAATGGCGGGGTTAAGAGTATCTGTCCAGCGTTTTGCACATTCTGTTTGAAGTGTTAGATGGAATCAAGACGGATGCGTTGGTGACATACGGTCACTATTGCGGGTCTGCACAATGGAGGCGACTTGGGACCATCTGCATGAGAATTAGGAACCTAGGCTAGGTGGTGTGCTCTGTAAAGTACCCACCGTGTACCAAACATCTTGATTCCTCTCACGAGTCTCTCGTCTTCCTCTGGCGACCAACCTCCTTTAACAACGTCGGAGGCCATCTTTGCAAACCAGCGCTTTCTACAGTCCTTGTTGGTTCTGTTTGGTACATGCTTCGCAATWGCATGCCACTTGGATGGGTTGGGGTTATGGGGGTCCTCTGCAGAAGGAAGACAATCGTCAGCGATCCCGTCGCACTGGTGACTGGTATTGACGGTGGGCGCACCTCTCTCAACGGCTTCGCGGAGTAACTGATCTTCCTTGGCGGTCCAAGAGCGACGTTCTCTGCAAGGTGTAGGAGGCATTTTCGACGCAGTCGGTATGAGGAGCAGTGCAGGGTTTGGCCAGGGAAGGACGCTCGCATATAAGCATTTCGCTACGTACGCTTGTGACTAAATTTACCCAGCCTCTCTAGCTCTCGAAATGGGGATGGAGGCTTTCACACGACGATCCAAATCGCTGGAACTATTTTGGCAGCACAGGGAGCTTAGATTAGAGGCAGAGATCTTTGCTTACACGACGTGATTCCCATTAGGTAATTCTCAATTACTGTATGGAGATGCTCATTTGGCATCCCAAATAGCCAGTCGGAGGTTCCGCTTAGATGTCTAATTAACCAGTCCGTCTGATGCGTAGACGGCTATCGCAAGTCACGGTTTCCTATTCAATCCGAGAAACCGTTTGCTGTGCACTATCGAGCGACCCGACTTAGCGCAGGCGTTCCTTTACGGATGCTGTTGGTGAAGGCCAGGTGACTGGAGCTGGTATAGATCTGTCAATCTGGATTAGCTGAAATTGTGAAGGAGAATAATAATACAGCGAGCGGCAAATAAACCTGTCCCAGCCGAACACGGTTCGTTCAAGTGGTGATGGCCAGCTGGCTCGGACTCGTTCGGCCTTCCATATATGGTCAAGTTACTCTTCGTCCTTGGCTCCTCGGGCCCAAATATGGCCTAAGACCTTGGTCGCCCCATCACTCAGCGGAGGCCAAGAAAGCACGATATCGCTACTAGTGCCGTGGTCGGTGATGTTGGCAATGCTCTAAGTGGTTTCAAGCAGTGCCTCGCTCCATATTATGCATTGCACTACTAGTGTGATCATTAACAACGCCATCGGTGACTTGGTTGCAATGTCGCCCTCTGACAAGCCGCGGCGGTCAGTTATTTTCTCTGTCCATCATTCGATGCTGGTCATCTAATGTATTATGATGCATCGTATGAACACGTCAGCTTAGCCAGCACTATGGCTGTTCCTGGCGCTCTCAAACCTGTTTCAACGGAATTGCCAACGAGGAAAGCGCATACAGTACGGCGAGCGGTCCCGACTCGAAGTTTCCATCCAGTGATCATGTGAACTTTGTACGCCCATACTTTCCATGATCTAGGGCAGCTGAACTTGTCCCGCGCGCCCTGTTAACGAGAGAACCTATATCCATCGAAATCAATGCAAAACAATCCGCGTCCGAAGACGTCAGCGTTTCTGACCGCAGCAAATTACGTGAGAACTTTAATGGACGGGACATAGGTTCCAGGGAATATTTGACAGGAAATGTTCTTCTCCTCTCTTTTCCTTCGGCTGGCCATGTATGAATCAATGTTTATCTTTCGCCTAATGTATGCGCTCACATGGACATAAAAAACATGTTCATAAGCTAGTGCGTTGCTGCGTTACTTGACAGGAAGGCCAATTGCCTAGGTGAGCTGCTCTCTGACAAAGCACCTGAGTCGCACGTGCTGAAAAATGTCGACAGATCGTTTCGCGGAATCAGTCAAGTGTGGGATTATTGAATGGAGAAGACAGAAATACGCGTCGATTGTCTGACAAGCTCAGGCCATCACAACGCTTATGCATCCCAGAATATCACAGAGCGGGGCTTGTGCTTGACTACCTCATAGTACAATCATGAATTGAACTGATGGCGGAATATCCAGAGAGGCCGTCGCCATGCGGCAATGACAAATCCAGATAAGCATAGGAAAACAACGATGTCCCCGGGGATCATATAAGCTAGGCGCTGATGTGCTCTGTGGTCTGACATTGTTTTCCCGCTATTGCTCCGGAAAGTTATGGCGGGTCGGCGTTCATGTCGTCTCCATGGTACAAAAATACCAGCGGATAATTCGAGGACGAGGTAGCTTACGGATGGCTACATTGAACGAGTACGCTCATACAWCGAATGCAAGGAGATAGAGCCCCTTAGCGGTGCGATGCGATCGCGAAAACAATCAACGCACAAATCCCGCGAGTCTGAATATCTCCGCATCCTCTATGCTTTTTTTATTTACCGCCTCGAGTTTACTGAGCTCTCCACAGTGAATTGTTTTAATGTTCAGTTTTGGAGATGCTTGGCAATCCAGGCCCGGCACAATGCCTGGCTAAACACGACTTTTTTTTYCGCAATACGCGGGGCAGATATTTAATTTGATTACGAGGAATAGACTAACGTCCCGAACAGAAGAGGAAAATATCGATTTATGAATGGTATTCCGTGTTACAAAGTCAACATCTCCCATGCGGCTATTCGAAAACGGTCGTATCGGACGTCAATTAGGCGCCCGGAGCGGGAATGTAAGCAGCCTCGAATAGCGAGGCAAGGAGCGAGAACATTACATAGAGGATGTTTCATGATTGCTACGATGAATAAGGTGATAAAYATCAGCTGCGTCGTCATGATTCAGCATAGAGCTTGAAGCTTGAAGCTTGAATTTTGACGCGCGCCATCCATTAGGGTATTAGGATATGTCAATATGTCATTGAAATTTGGACAGTCATGCCCTGGACGCCAAAAAAGTTCGACATCGAATAACTTGTAGCACAGATAATGTCAAATCAAGCCTCCTCGCTACATCACATGCAATGGCATTCTAGATTGTCTATGTCGAAGCATGCAACTGAATGGTGTTTTTACATGAAGCGTAACCTGTGGTTGATAGTGTACCAGGGTAGCTTTTGATGCGCTGCCGCCAGTGCAGTCCCCCTCAAGAACGCCAATTTGCGTCTCTTCTGTCCCGGCGGCTAATTAACAAGCTATTCACTCCTAGGTCTGTGCTGTCAGGGACGCTACCTCGAGTTATCTCTCCTTACTACGTAACTGGATTTCCGGTGTAAAATGGCAACAACCACGCGCGCCAGCTCATCACATTACGTTAAGGGAATAGATGCAATGAATTATAAGAGATTCATTGCGACACTCAAAGAGAAAGGGTGCCTTTACGGAACCGTGGTATCAAGGATTATCCGACCGAGACCTTCAATCGGTGCTGTCTCGTCTAAGTCTGCCACTACACACCACATGGAGYAGTCGGCATATTCAGACTTCGAGCGCGAACTTGTGTAGAATGTAGCACAGGCTGCACACGGAGAATTGAGAGCCCTGCCGCATGGTCAGACCGGATGTATGCCATTGCCGATAGGAGCTGCCAGTGAAAGTGTCACGCTATGATTGACGTGACTCCGATGATCACTTGATTACTATAAACAGAATTTTCCCACGTGTCTCAAATTTCGATATCGCCATCCTCGTAGAGGACGGCACTTTGATAACCGTTCCGGCTTATCCTGATCCAGCCGCATACCACTTGGCAAGCCTTTGTCGTGCAAATCCATTTTCTATCTAACATAGATCTTTCTAGAAAACGATTCCATAGAAATGGCCGAAATACACGATCAGTTTGATACGATATTGATACTAGACTTCGGCTCTCAAGTGTGTGAAGGAGTATAACGATTCCACTCCGCTCGGGAACACTCATTTCTATTCACTTTTTTATTTATGGGAATCCACAGTATAGCCATCTTATTACCAGAAGGTGTCGGGAACATAAAGTCTATGCTGAGCTCCTGCCGTGCACGGCGAAGATCGCAGACGTCAAATTCAAACCTAAAGGCAAACGATTTAACGAGTTACACCGCGTACTGCACTAATTGCCTATGCGACTCCTACGCAGGTGTCATACTGTCGGGCTCACCATATTCCGTGTACGACAAAGACGCTCCCCATGTTGACCCCGCGGTGTTTGAATTGGGCGTTCCTGTCCTAGGGATTTGCTATGGACTACAGGTACCTTCGGCTGGATGGAGTCTCGAAAGATCTTAACGATGATTTGGCGACTAGGAAATGGCATGGACCCTCGGTGGTGAAGTCTCCAAATGCGATCATCGCGAGTACGGTCACGCGACGCTCCAACTAACTAGAATCGGAGGCGAAAATACTGCCGCCGATGTCCTGTTCCAATCTTTGGGAGACGAAACGCAGGTTCGCTCTCTGGACTTCAATATTGGCCAACGTGATTTTGTTATGTTCCGGTAGGTATGGATGTCTCACGGAGACCAGTTGTCGCGACCCCCAATGGATTTCCATGTCATTGGTCGGACAGACACTGCGCCTTACGCGGCTATCGCCCATAATGCCAAGCCTTTCTACGGCATACAATTCCACCCCGAAGTGACACACTCCCCGAAAGGTAGGGAAGTGATTGGACACTTCATATTAAACATATGCGGATGTAAAAGTCATTGGACCATGGTATGTTCCTTTGCTGTAGCGCGGTGTGGCATCGGATGAACACGTCGTTTAGGAACAATTCATTGACAAAGAAATTGCTAGAATCCGAGACATTTGTGGTCCCAAAGGCCGCGTTATCGGTGCTGTCAGTGGCGGGGTAGATAGTAGCGTCGCAGCAAAATTAATGCACGAAGCTATTGGCGATCGGTAAGTACTAGTAGCAGTATATCGCTCTCTTTATCCTGAACGCTCCTTCTTGAGCTTCCACGCTATCATGGTAGATAATGGCGTTTTGAGGCTGAATGAGGCCCAACAGGTTCACCGCATGCTAAACGAAGACCTTGGCGTGAACCTTACCGTTGTAGATGCATCAGATCTGTTCCTATCAAGACTTGAGGGCGTGGAAGATCCGGAGAAAAAACGGAAAATCATAGGAAACACATTCATCAATGTGTTTGAAACAGAGGCTGCCAAGATCGAGGCTGCCGCGGAGAAAGAAGAGAAGGAAAAACCAGATTTTGAATCCAAAGGGCAGGTTGAGTGGTTGCTGCAAGGAACGTTGTATCCGGACGTCATTGAGAGTATAAGTTTCAAAGGTCCAAGCGCAACAATCAAGACACACCATAACGTTGGTGGTCTCCTTAAAGATATGAAGTTGAAGTTGATTGAGCCTTTGAGAGAATTGTTCAAAGGTGACCTCATTCAGCTAATTTAAGATCATAACCTAACTTCTATATACAGAYGAGGTTCGCGCCCTCGGTCGCCTTTTGTCAATTCCCGACCATCTTGTCCAACGGCACCCTTTCCCTGGGCCCGGTCTGGCTATTAGAATCCTAGGGCCCGTGACCCGTGATCAAGTGAAGTTGCTTCAATTAGCCGATCACATCTATATAGATGAGATAACGAAAGCGGGCTTATACAACCACATAGCGCAGGCGTTTGCCGTGCTATTACCTGTTAGGGCGGTGGGAGTGATGGGCGATCAGAGGACGTACGAGCAGGTCAGTTTGGAATGGTTTCGACCCATTACAGTGGACAACGATCTAAACTTTGATTGTAATAGGTCATAGCTCTCCGTGCAGTGCAAACGGAAGATTTTATGACGGCAGATTGGTAAGAGATCTATCTCTACTTCCTTGGCCRAGTAGTATTGAGATGGGGTATCAAGGTATGTCTTTCCGCCGGCGGTCTTAAAACGCATATCCTCTCGTATAACCAATGAAGTGGCTGGRATCAATCGTGTCACATATGATATTTCATCTAAGCCACCAGCGGTACGTCACATCCGTTTTCATCGACTAGTAAAGATCTCTTATTTGACCATGGAAGACCGTAGAATGGCTTTGAATGTGTACTGAGCGTTTTATGTGCGCTCCATAGACTAGACCGCAGAAGGATACATTGCCATTATATAGCTCTTCTTCGTCTCACGATATCACAGCGACCGAGAATCCCTTTGTTTCAACAGCTATTGTACATTGTGTATTCGTCGGCCGAGCACTTCTACGCCTACAGTGAATGCTCAATGCTGTGCAATGCTTTGATTGCCCCCGTTTTTCAGTCACTTCAACGTACGACGTAAGGGAGTCGGCAYGTAGTCCGTAAGATACGAATATGGGCAATGAAGGCTATGTCCCCGCAGCGCAACAAGTGCGGAAAAAGCTTGTTGGTCGGCCATGAGGCATCACCTAATTATACCTAATTAGACTCCGTCGGTCTGGATGAACCTTCGGTGCACGATTAGCATAGGGGTTCTCGGGACTATGYTATGACCTCGTTTCATGGAGTCATGGCGACGATGGAATAGAGAGCACATGGACTCGGATGCGACTCGGCGACTCAGAGTTATACTGCCGTCCATTGACGTCGGACATTAAGGAAAGRTTCAATTTTCTGGTTTGGACGCCGAGAATGCCCAGATACATATCTAGTGCAACATCTTGAAATCGTAATTAGCAGGATGAAACATGAATGCACTGGGTATGGGGGGGCATGGGCGTCCAGATATCCTTTTAAAGTTAAATAAAAGTGATGTCGAGGAGTTCGTAACACAGGCACGGACAAGGATCGACACTAAATTCCAGCCCTCCAGATTGTCCCTGACAGAGAATCTGTCAATGGCAATGGGCAGCAGGGGTAATCATCTAGCGGTGCGTCATCGGGACTCAAATCTCACTGAGATTGCACTGAGATGGCGAAAACCACTTTGCTYAATTGTAGATGTCACCAGACTAAGGTTAAAAAGGTTGGTATAGAGATCTGTCCCTTGTACCATGCGGCGCACTTCGAGCTGAACGCTGACGACTTACTAATCTCAACTTGAAGTCCGAGTCAAACGGAGGTTCTAAATTTAGCCATTGACGTGTCCAAATCTGGTAATTGCCTTTGTTCCAAGCACGACACGACATCTGCGCTTCAATTCGTATCTTGCCATCGTTATGGGTCAGTTTTTGCCATTCRATCAGTATATGCGCCCAAATTTACCTTATTTTTCGCCTAGGCATTCCCAAGGTACGATTTGTGTCGTTACGTTCACGGATGCYCTGACAAACATCTGGCACCAGTTTTTCCGTTACATCTCGTGCGTTCATTTCATGCTTTGTCAAATGCTTGGCTGAATTCGGAATAGCGAGAGATATCCACTCACCTCGCAATTAATTCAGGAGAACAAGATTCCCGAATTTGGTACGTTTCATGGTGGATCACAAGTAATTTACACTAATACGCTCCGCAGACAATCTTTACCTGGATTTCAACGGCATTATTCACAACTGTATGACATTCCTGTGCTATATGTGCTTCACACTTACTGTTTCGTAGGTTCACATCCGAACGACGACGATGTCCATTTTCGATTATCTGAAGAACAGATTTTCACTTCTATTTTCACATACGTCGACCACCTTTTTGGCAAGATAAGACCCAAGAAACTTTTTTTCATGGCGGTGGATGGTGTGGCGCCTCGTGCTAAGATGAATCAACAACGCAGCCGCAGGTTCCGTACTGCAAAGGAGGCGAAAGAAGCCAGGGAGAAAGCAGAGAGGAAGGGGGAGAAGTTGCCGACTGAAAAGGCTTTTGACAGCAATTGTATAACGCCAGGTGCGTCATGTATGCGCATATACCCAGTTCTGTCATATCAACATACTCCTCAGGGACGCCATTCATGGCGCGCCTCTCAGAACAATTGCGATACTTTGTCAACAAAAAGATCACTGAAGACTCCAACTGGAGGGACATTCAAGTCGTGCTATCAGGTTACGAGGTACCTGGCGAAGGAGAGCACAAAATCATGGAGTATATTCGCTTGGCGCGCGCCCAGCCAGATTACAACCCCAACGTTCGGCATTGTCTGTATGGACTGGATGCCGATTTGTTTATGCTTGGCCTCCTTAGTCACGATCCTCATTTCTGTTTGTTGCGTGAAGAGGTCAAGTTTGGGCCATCGTCCCGAAAAAAGGGAAATACAAGGTGTGTCCTTGTAATGACTAGTAATTACAGTTCTAATCAACCTTGCAACAGCCTCGAGTCCATCAACTTTTATCTACTACACCTATCGCTCTTGCGAGAGTATCTCGACCTCGAATTCCAGGAGGTTGAGCATGTACTACCGTTCGAGTATAATCTCGAACGTGTAATTGATGATTTCATATTACTTGCTGTATTTGTAGGAAACGATTTCCTTCCTAATCTTCCGGATCTGCATATACATCAAAATGGGCTAGAGCAGCTGTTTGATGTGTACAAAAAAGTTCTACCAACGCTTGGTGCGTTTGACCATCCCTGAATCGTGGATCGAGTTAACTGTTAATCAGATGGTTACATAAATGAGAGTGGTACGATAAATACAAAAAGACTGCAGTCAATTTTGGACGAGATGACCATTTGGGAGAGGGAGATTTTCGAGAAGGAGTATGCGGATATGAATTGGTACAAGGGAAAGCAAGCGAAACATGTAAAGGAGATGGAGGTGGCACGGAAGCGGGCCAAACTAGGTATTTCTTCTCTTGTTCCCTTGAAAAGCCGTCCAATTCATTTAAGCTCAGTGCTGACAAAGCCTCAACGAGAGATTTTTGATGAAGTCAAGGCTTTCGTCCTGGAAAATCGTGGAGGCCCTGTCAATCGTCCAGCGCTGACAATGCCAAATGATTTCTCTGCTCGAGAACGAGCATTCGTGGACAGATTGGCAGAAGAATTGCATTTGGGTTTGACATGGGATGAATACGACGAAGAGGATGTGAACGTGGTAACTTGGAGATTACCAGAAGCGGTAGAGCAGCATTCAGCGCTGAATGGCAATGGGGTCGATGAGAATGTGAACGACGAGGATGAATGGGAAGACGAGGATGACGAAGAAAGTCATGCGGCAGTTGACCGCGTATTGCAGAAGTATGAAAAGGCACAGGTAATGGACGAAGATGCGGATGGAGGATTTGATGCACGCTATGAGCAGTCGGTGAAACTGAAGATGGACGAGTGGAAACGAGAATATTACAGGGTATGCTGCGAATTCTTATCTTGGGCTGCGACTTACATCCTTTTTGCAGAGCAAACTAGAGATCAGCTACGATGATCCTAAGGCGATGGGAGATCTGATCTACCGCTACGTGGAAGGCCTACAATGGGTCATGTATTATTATAATAGTGGTGTGGCATCTTGGAGTTGGTTCTACGACTATCACTATGCTCCACGTATCTCAGGTGAGCTTCGGTTTGTTCTGGATTCATGGTCCAGAAACTGAACACTGCGTAAGACCTGTGTAATGTCGATCAAATGGCTTTCAAATTCGATCTCGGAAGACCTTTCAAGCCGTTCCAACAGCTTATGGGTGTCTTACCTGTCGCTAGCATGGAACATATTCCCGTTGCCTATCGAGTAAGATGGCATTGTTATATACAAATTTTGTTATTAACGTCGTCGTCAAGGATCTTATGTATGATCCCAATTCACCTATTCTCGACTTCTATCCGCTTGATTTCGAACAAGACCTCAACGGCAAGAGACAGGAGTGGGAGGCCATCGTTAAAATTCCGTTCATAGACGAAGTACGGCTTCTGCATGCTATGACCGGTAAGCCTCTACTCATGTTGGTTGTCCAACGCTTTGGTTCCTATTGCGTTCGCAGGTCGAGAGCACCGCCTAACCGAGGAAGAGAAGCAGAGGAACTCGTTCGGCACGAGCACCAAGTTCTCTTACAACCCGAACGAAGTTACTTATTATCCATCATCCCTTCCTGGGTTTTTCCCACCTCTGTATCGGTGTCAGTGTACTATGGAGACATTCGATCTACCTACGTTGGATGGATTACATTTGATACCTGGTCTATGTGACGGTGTCTTTCTTGGTGCCGATGCACTAGCAGGTTTTCCTTCTCTCCAAACACTTCCACATACGACTACGCTGGCATTTCATGGAGTCAATGTGCATGGTTCTGAGAGTCGCAACAAATCTATGGTAGTTCATATCCAGAACCCGCAAGAAGGCCGGAAGATTGCAGAAATTGCGGAAGAAATGGTGGGAGAAAGGACATTTATGGGCTGGCCGTTCTTGCAGGAGGGTCTGGTCGTCGCTGTTTCTGATTCTCTGTTCAAGTATGAGAAGATGGCTATAGTAGATGGTGCACCGAAGAAGGTTGTCTCAATTCCGCATTCACCTCAAGGCCTGAACCAATGGAAAGCAAAGGCGGAAAAAATAGAGCAGTCGTATTCGAAGCGGTTCGGTGTTATAACTGGCGAGGTTGAGGTGTTATTGCATGTCTGGCCTCTGAAAGGTTTGCTAGAATTGCTCACTTAATGTTAATAACAATTAACCCCGCTTTTAAGGCTTGAAACGGCTCGAGACGGGCGCATTAGTGAAAGACTATGAAGGACAGGAAAGAGAGATTGAACAGGCAGTTCAGATGTGTCTCTCAAATGTCGCCTCGGAAGACCCCCGGTTTATGGAAAAGGAAGCTCCTCCCCTTTCAGAGGAATTCCCGGAGGGCACCAAGCTCTTCTTCCTCGGTGAACATGCGTATGGCGTAGCTGCTCAAGTATCTGCGACGAATGAGACCAGTTTATCCGTCGTGCTTGCTGTGAATTTTAACTTTTACGTCCTCCGCAGTGCCTGACCCTTTTGTTCTAGATATACCCTTCTGACAAGCTTGAGTTTGAGAAATTCAAGGCAGTTGTCGACAATAGGGTCTCCGCACAGTACTGGCCATCATTCAAGGCAGCCGAAATGCTGGGGATATCCGGGCGAGCGTTATCCAAGATCACGTCTAGTTTCATGGTGATCGGCAGCGATGGTCAGAAGACGAACCTTGGTCTTAGCCTCAAGTTTGAAGCAAAAGCTCTCAAAGTTGTCAACTATTCCAGAAAGAATGGTCGATACTGGGAATTTAGTGAGGAAGCCATTAACCTTATTCGCGGGTACAAGGTACCTTATTACTTTCGGCGAAGTTTTGTTTCTCACTCCTTGGCGTAGGCGAAGTTCCCGGAAGTTTTCGAATCTTTGGATACCAGTGGTGACGGTACGCGATCTCAACCTACTTCAGGGAAGGATCTGACTGCCTTGTATGATTAGCGATGGTTCGGGTAGCAGATATGTTTGACGAACATGATCCTCATAAGCGCATAAGAGAAATACAGAGTTGGTTGAAGAGTAAGGGTGTTAAGGACTTTGAACCTGTTTCACTCTTCTGCGACCAGTTGTCGAAGGTGAGAATGTCGTACCGATGCTAGGTAACCTATTAATGCGCCTAATTAGGCAACTGTCGTAGAAGTTGAGAAGTTGGCCAATGATTTCAATACCAGCAGGACGTCAGCTGGCATCAAAAAGGCCATTGTCAAGGGCATACCACGACAGGCGGTGCTGAAGCCTTCGCATGCCATATATCGACTTCAAAGCCAACAGTTTGAGCTTGGAGATCGTGTAATAATGGTGCAAGATTCGGGAGGTGTCCCACTGTCCGTGAAAGGTGTTGTTATTGGCTTGAATTCCAAGTCTATGGACGTTGTCTGGGATGTGCCCTTCATGTCTGGAGTGACATTGGGCGACAGGTTTGTTCTGGAGTAGCCTGTTCTGAGACGTGTCTCATGAGTTTGACAGATGCTCCCAGTACCGAGGATCGACTGTCCCCTTTAATTCATGCCTAAACTTGACAAATCGCCAGTTTGTCGTATGGACGAGTCCACAAGGACCACAGCAAGCATTCAAGCCCCGGTTTGGACCTTATCCAGAAGTCAAGCCACCTCCGGGACAGCGGTCGGCGGCAGGATTCAGACCTCACATGACAGCGACGTGAGTTTTCCAGGACCATTATGATTTAGGTTTTTCACTAACGGCATATAGGACCAGTCAACAGTCTACGGTGCAGATTATGACTAATCCAAATAGGGCAACACGCGGTAGCCATGCCAATGGTCCCTCTGCGATCTACCACCACCACACAGCATCGTCTGAGCATCCGTCTTCCGCTGCAACGACCAAATCTGCAGCGTCTTCATCTACGCAGGCGGACGCGACACATTTCAATACACCATATGCAGGACATGGGCGAGGTCAATTCCATCGTGGAACAAGCCGAGGAACATACCCGCCCCGAGGGGGTCGCGGCTTTGCGTCTCACCATCACACCCAGTCAGAACGTGGCCGGGGAGGTATAAGAGGCGGTTATCGTGGTAGGGCACGGGGATCGATAGTGTAACACCGGTGTTATCAGATATTCATGTTGCATGTCGAAGTTCGCCGCTCTTTTTGCGTGAGATCCTTCCGGCCTATGCGCAAGCCGGAAGCCCGGCTATAAATTATCGTGTTGTAATCAATAGAATCTTCAAGATAAAAATACCAGTGTGGAAGCTCACCCGCTTACGTTTCAGAAGGTTTGAACTTTCTATCAACGACGGCCGTCGGCGACCTGGTTTTAATGTTGTCTTGTTGTATGTCATAGGAAGACAATGAACATAAGTATCCGCCGAGCTCTGTATTTATAGCGAAGTGGGGCTGAGAAGCAGGACAAAAAAGGAGCGATCATGTTATATATATATTATAAAGATAGATGAAGTGTATGTACCAAAGACTTTCACAGGTTAGACTAGGCACGAGGCTCGTGAGGCTCACACGCCCGCACACCGCAGACGCTGAACCGAAAGCCGTCCGGATTCTTTTCATTCCCGTCCAGAATGGCATATGGTAATCGCATCAATAAGATAGTTTATGTTGTATTATACCTGTCAGCTGTCAGMTGCTGGGATATTATATGCACTTTGGGTTTTATAACCAAAGCCACACCTGAACACGGTCAAGGTTCGTTCCAGCTGAACCTCTACCTCCCATCGGTCCGCATCTGGGTCTTCAGTTCTTTCCCTTCTCTCCTATTGCCGCAGCGTGAAGATCGAGGGCGATAATGGATCCGCAGCAACCCCCTAGGAATCCAGTCGAAACCAATRTAGAATCTGAACACCATGGGTCAAGCATAGGCTCGGGTGATCAGGGTGTACATATGTCGCAAGGAGTACAAGGAGCACCACAACCTTCGTTACCAGATGAAATGGCGCGTAGCCCATCCCAAGGCGCGCTCGTAGAGTCGCCCCGAGGATTGCCCGCCGCCATGCCTCCCGCCCGTCCAATAGCAGACCTACCTCATGCTTACTATGACAAGTCCGGATACGAGGGCATTCCTTCTGGCGGTCGGTATTGGGAGGGGCCATATGACGCGCGTGGTGGTAGGTACCCAACGTCGCGAGCGCCAGGCAGGGTAAGGACTGCCGAATCTATGCGCCGACAGATGCCAGCGTATGGGGATTATCAAGTTCAATCAGAACAACGCGTAAGTTACTTTTCTGAAAGATTAATGATAGGGCGCCCATTAGTGACTGATGTGCTCGAAGGTCAATTCGCCTCCGCCTCGATCTACGGTCCAGAAGCGCTTGAAACCATTACTAGAGCAGGCCAGAGAGCGAAGAAACAAGCTCCAATTCTGGGCCAACTCCATGAAATGGAGTCTCAGTCTCGTTTCATTTATTCAAATATTTTTGGGTGCTATGACGACAGGCGTATCAGCTCTTCGTTTGGACGGCCAAAAAGTAAGTTTTGCGAGTTGGTTGCAGAGCAAGAAACAATGGCTTACGGTGCATTACTTAGCTTGGGGTTGCGACGACGATACTTGGTGAGAGTTATCCTCGTGAGAAAAATTCCGGCAACTGAAAGTTTGTCGATCAGGTATATTGACCACGTTATCGGGAGCAATCGTGGCAAAAGTGAGAGCTGACGGGGAACCGGAACAGTCGCTGCTCCTCGCTCACGATCTCGACCTATTCATACGCAAGTGTGAAGATTTCGACACAGACAGTGGCCACGAAGATGGCAACAAGTTCGATGACAAAATTCATGAGCTTCGAAATGAGTTTGACCAAATAATGCGGAAGAATCGAAAGTATGCCCGCTGTGTGCATTTGCCTTAATCGAATCTGACTGTTTAATGCTAGTGCTTCCAGTACTTCCAGCTCTTCAGGCAAAAAAGACAAAGAAAAATCAGACGCTCAAGATGACGCTGGCAGAAAGGTCTAAAGCTTTGAGGTCGTCGCTACATACTTGCCCTACCCGGGCTTTTATCTTATATGGACCGTATATGATATCTTGTAATTCGCTCATTTGTATTAACCTTGTATGTACTGCATACACACTTTTTGATTGACATACTCCTGGATTATATGTTGATGCATGACCTCTCTAAGGTTAGGCTATAATCTCTGATTTCGGCGTGCATAGTTATTGCAACAGTATATTAAACGAATCAGATTCAGTGTCATTGTTACATAAGATGTTGTGTGACTATTACGTAGCAAAGTAACTTGAAGCTTTGTTATGCGGCGCTGTGGAAGTGGATGATATAAGAGGTAAATGTACTGTTAATCTGTGTAGTCATATTCAAAATCCATTCATTTGGACAATTATACGACGGGATGTAAGAACGCGATTAACTTATTCTTCCGGTATTTCTCGATAAGAGTATTGGCCAGTAAATAATACGATGATTTTAATGACACTAGCAAAGGTTAYATTGCAAGAATGACGATTGGAGTAACCGGTAACCGGTAACCGGTGGCCCTCAACCCTACGGACAAGCTGCCAGTGCAGGCGAGAAGTCGGAAAATGATCACGAGAATGCACACGCCCTACCTCCTTTTAGTGTCTTTATCGAGTATCCCGTCATCGCAAGTGCACGACGGGAGTCAGGCTTAAAAAAGGAGTAAAAAAGGAGAGAAGGGCTTTGAAAGTCAAACAACAGGATCAAAAGGCTTCTCTAACCATTTAAAAACCAGTTTCTTAACCCGCTCAGCAAACTGAGCTAGGAAATGGCTGGAGAAACAAGTGTAAGTAAGGATCTGAGGATGTCGACATAATGTTGTGCGTGCCGCGGGTAAATAGTAGTAAATATGGACAAATATTCGCTCTCAGCCGCTTATCCCCATTTATTCTTAACAGATGCATAGATATCGTTGAAACGTTGAAACTTGAAACTGACACACTTCTTTTGGTAACAGCAACCAACTATACTTTGGATGGAGGACATGACCGCATCTTCTGCCACCGACGACTCATGAGGACGCTAAAATCGCCTTTGGTTTGTGGGAGCGAATTTGTTGCGTTTTCCTTAGGATGGCTAGTTAAGGTACGTCATCATGTTAATATTTGGTATTATTGCGTCTGATGATTTCCATGATACCTGCCACGGCTTTTAGTCCTGATGCAGGATCCCCGTTTTGTGTATAATAATCAAAACCATGGCATGAAACCTTGAACCTCTACTTATAGCCCGCCGGCTTCACGGTCTTTACAGATTTCCTGGACCCTCTACCGTGAATAATATCAGGGTTGGTAATGGACCCCCAACAGTCGACAAGCAATCCTGCCGGAAACAGTACAGAAAACGAACACCACGAGGTCGGCTCTCCAGGCGAACAACTTGCACCTATGTCACAGGGAGCTCCTCAATCTGCGCCTTTGCAAGAAGAAGTAACGCAGGGCCCATTCCAGTCATCATTTTTAGCATCACCTCGGCCATCGCAAGGTCCCGTACCCCCCCTCGCGCGTCCGACATCGAGCAATACTTTCGCTGATGCAGAAAAGTCGGAGGTTGAGGCCATGCCAACTATTTCGTACAGAGGGATCCAAGGGGATGTGCCGGTTGATGCACGTGTCGGCAGGCATGCAACGTTGCGGCCGGTGACCAGTGAACGCGTGTACACAGGACTTAGTGCTGCGCGCCGATCAACAATCGATTATCTGGTGCCAGTGGAACAGCAGGTGAGTTTTTTCAACAGATACCGTTCTATTATTGTCGGGGGATATCTTATTTTAACTGCTCAGCAGAGTGTCGCGCAGCGTATAGAGCCAACCCTGAAGCACGCGCGGGACGAAAACAGCAAGCTTAATTTAAAGGCCAAGAGTGCGAAATGGAGTATTAATATCGCCTCCGGCCTTCAAGTATTCTTCGGCGCTCTCACGACAGGTGTGGCGGCTATGCGCTTGGACGGAAAGCAAGTACGTCATACGGGTTGGTATATCAACGGAAAATACTAACTGATAGCCGATTTATGTAGCTGGGAATTGCGACGACAGTGCTTGGTGAGAGACTTTTCCACGTATATATATTCTCGGTAATCTAAACATGTGTTCAAGGTATAATGACCACGCTAGTGGGTGCGTTTCTGACGAAAGTGCGAGCCGAAGGGGAACCGGAACAGTCGATGATCCAAGCTCACGATCTCAACTTGTTCGTGCGCAGATGCGAGGTCTTCCAGACCGACCATGGGCACGAGTTTGGAGACAGGTTCACTGACGATATAAAGCAGTATCGAGAGGAGCTTGAGACAATATTGCGGAGGAAGGGATCGGAGTACGTACCATCCACCTTTCCATTCCCGGATCTTTATGACACTGACCTATTCAGTGAGCCGTAGCATACAGATGTAGARGACCAGCGACCAACGTCGCAAGTAATGCTCCATTCAATAATTTTTCTATACAGACATGTACAGGGGATTGTCTCCTGTGAGGATCACGTACACAAAGAGTTACAAATAGTACACTAGCTGATAAATAATCGGAAATTATGTTGAATCATCCATTGCGAATAGTACAAAAACCTTGAGAAACAGAAATTGCCTATCAGCCCCCACTTACAGCCATGCCGTGCGTTAGCTCGCTAAAGTTACTGAGATATGTACCCCAGTCATCTAGCCTGGTGTAACAGTTAACATCCGTGAAGAATGCGTAACGATGATGATGAAAGCTCACTCGAAACCTGTCGGAGCATTGGACCACATTGCCATTGCGTCAAAATCGATAGGAGGTAAAGCTGCATTCGCGTCCATGATGGTCTGCACCCCCTGCACATCTTTGCCCGTGTATCCGGTGCCGCCCAGCAACGGATCCACTGCCATGTTGCTAGGGGGAATGGCTTGGTTCTGCATTGGACGAGGCATCATGTTAGATGGATGCTGTGGAATATTCATTATCGTTGACTGAGACACCATTTGGTTGTAAGCCAAACTGGAGGCGCCCATCCCTTGACTAAGCCTTTGATCTAGCTGCGGTTGCATGAATTGTTGGTGGGGCATTTGACTCATTGAAGGCATAGGCCAGTAGCCCGATTGATCTGCCATGGTCTGCTGATTCGCGATATGTTGTTGGTTTTGATGAGCGCCAGCCGGGGGCTGACCGCTCACAAATTTGACTTGACCGTGCAGAGGTAATCGGCCGAGTTCGTCGCTATATACGGGCAAATGACGGTGTGAGATTCCACCGCCCTCGAATTGGGACGTTGCACGAGAAACTCGTTTAGATCCAATCATCGGTCGTGGCCCATCATGCATATCCCCTGCGGCTGGTGGCGAAGGGCTATTGTCCAAAGGCGGAGTATCTTCGTCCCGTTCTCGCTTGTTTGAAAACGGAGGACTYGGTTGAGGGAGTGGTAGTTCACCAACGGAAGCTAGCTCGTACAATATGTCCCTGGCAACATCAGATCGCGAAGGAAAAGAGAATGGTAGGTTATCCTTACCATAACCGGCCTGCCGAGTAGTAGCTTATGAAAATTTAGGATTCAACATTCGTTGCTCGACAGATTGGACGCTCACCGTTCTTCACACAGCCGCAGAATTGCCATACACTTGTGCACTTCAGACATCTCCTTTTGCGTATCAGTTGATAAACCAGATCGCTTGCCGCCCCAGATGTTCAGAAGTAGTACGATGCCGGACGTAAAGACCGCCATCTAGGTCATCGTTCAAAAGGAATGCTGTTAAGAGAAGTAAGGTACGAACCATGATCCAAGGTGCAGGACCACGGTCCCGCTTTCTCATCACTTCGGCAACATGACTGCACGATCGTGCTGCGTTCGTACATATTGCGAGGGATGGGAAGGATAAAGGCGAAGGCTTTCGAGGTGAGGGTATGAATGGTCTATGTATCAGGATCTGCAGGTGATAATAGGTCGAATATAATAGAACTGATTGCTGGAATAAAAGTGGGTTCTCTCGCTTTGGGTCCCAACGCACTGTTATTACGTAAGATTTTAACTATGTCCGAGGAGGAAAGCAAACTTACGAAAATCGGGCACCGAGTCTACCCATCTATTCAAGGCAGAGTCCAGTTCAGCGACTATGTGCTGTTCCCACTGTTCCCCTACAAATCCCAGCAGGACTTTTGACTTGTTAATCGAATACTGGGAACAGTCGGTAATTGATATGGTACAAAATGCTGTACACTCACGATCGTTCGGAGAGTGAAAGCAAGAAGTTGATTAAGCTTAACATATAGATTGAACGCTGTGATGAGCGATGGCTTTCCAGGTGGTTGTTTGAACCTCAGTTTAGGATCTGAATTCTCCCAGTACTCATCGTCGACTTCAAGTGGATAATCAACATCGAAGCTGACGAGCAAATGAGTATACACTGGTGCAGCGTTTTGGGTAAGAGCTGCTCACTCTTCGTCTTGAATGGCGCACGGCCGTCCTAGACCACAGCTTAACACCCTGTCCATACAGACGAGCACCCTAAGGTAATGGAAGTTAGATCGGGTATCGCAAGATAAACAATTGCATACCAGAACGCTCTCTTCCGGAGTTCATCATGTACGGTCCATTCCCCAACGTGTACTTTCTTTCTATGCATTCCCACGTCTTGAGCGAAACGTATGCCGATGCCAACCATCGTCCAGCAAGCTTGAGGAGCAGAAGTGCCTTGCAGATACTGAACTGTAAGCTGAACCGAACAAGGTCAGATTTGGAACTGGGCGAGAGAACTGCCTACGAGACTCACACAATGCAGCTGCAGATCATACAAGGTGGGGGGCGCTAGAAGCGTTCGCCTAACTAGCTGGACCTGCTCGAACCACTTCCAACCGGCGCTGTGAAAACCATCATCATCGTCATCTAATACAACGCGGCGATCATCCGAATGTCGAGCACCGATGGCGCATACAAGAAGCAATACGGCCCCAAAGTTGGGATTGGAATGGTGCAAACCTTCATCAACGGAGCGCTCGAAAGTCGGTCGGTGAAGCAACGGAAAGAATAGGTTTAGATGTTGAAAGTATAGATCAATAAGAGATGGGATAAGATCATCTGGGGGGAATGAATATTCCGATAGCTGAGAAATGGCGGTAGATTGCTCCCACTATTCGTTGCATTATTTATGGTTCGACTTCGGCTATAATGAACTCACTGGTTTGATAGCCCAATATTCTGGTCTGTTGCTTTTGAGCATCGGTTTCGTAGTATTATCTGAATCATCCTTGGCAGTATATTCGTGTTTGAGCTCCATTGCTGTCTGAATCAACATGGCCCCGCTACTCTTTCCGAAAAATCGATATTCACAGGGGTCGATCGTTAGCCGTTTAAGGTTATCAGCAAGAAGAAGATGTGCGCCGTCTTCTTCTGGCTCCTCCTTTGTGACCATGTCCGCCTTTCGAAGAGCAGACGTGGCAATGTCTCGCGGAGCACAAACGAACGCATTCGGATAATTCCTGGACTGCAACCCTACCAACGGGCTAGGGTCATGGAAAGAATCCGATGATTCCAATGAAGCATTCAACTCCCTCAATACCTCCTTGTCTGGGCAGATCTGGGGTATGTTGGTCAGGCTACTGGCACCTAAAACAAGATGCGCTCACTGACTTTTCGCAGCAGATTTTCGAGCTTCTCAACTCTATTCTCTAGAGATTCGACATAACTAGGGGGGGCTCTCACTATCAATCAAAAGATGATTGGTACGAGCAATACAAACCCTTTTGGAGGTCCCCTTTTCTGTCCGGATCTCAGTAAGAGATGAGAATGAGCAACATTCAGATCTACCTTTGCCGCTTCTACATAAGTACAAGGTAAATTATATGTGACGCAATTGGAACAATGATTATTGGGCATTTGTCCGCCATCGCCTATTGATGTAACGTAAGCCGTATTTGCAGACGGCCGTTGTAGCTGACTCACATCGAACTTCGCAATGTACCCGAAGCACCGAAAAGATTAGTTATAAACCCAAACGAATAGCAAGACGCGCACTCTTCTTCCTCCTGCATATGTCACAAGCCCGCTGTATCCGCCGTTTTTTGGATGCCTGCGAGAGGGCACTGGAGCCAAAGTCCATGTCATTGCTATCTTCTTCGTTGGACGACATGGCGTTCACGGCGGGGGCGCTGGAAGGCGCTGATTTGGGYGGATTTGTAATAGAGAGTGGGCTAAGACAGAGTCAAGGTGCTATTTAATTGGCTTATTAGTCGAGTTTCCTTTTCTAGACACTGACGCGTTCGCGGCCGCCTCGGCTTGGTTACGGTTTCACAGTGCGTAGTCCAAGACTAGATCGCTTTCAGAAGCTGGCGGCCTGCTTTGACATTTCCGTCTCTCAACTGACTCATCAGGCAAAGGCTGTACAATCAGATTTGAACYTTCTACATCAATCAGAAGTCTGCCACCGGTCTCTTATCAGCGGGCTTTGACTATTTACCATATCTGTTTCAACATCTCTCGCCACCATCCTGTAAAGTACGCCGTCGACCTTGAGTCCCGGGCGGCCCTTATGCGTGGCATTAAACCATGATTGAAATTTCTGAAGACAAATGATACGCAGAAATACATATGCAAGTCGCCGCAGTTAACTTTTGACAGGAACGAAATGATTCGAGTCATTGGAAGACGTCGGAGATTGGAGAGATCCGTAACTGAACGGATATTTTTGCTCAACTGGCCCCTGGAGATGTTTATCAAACAATTCAATGTAAGTATCCCATGTTTGCGCCAAATTTTGGGGCATTGATAATTGCCATGCTACGGGCCGTCTCTACTTTCGCGACTGATAAATAGCGCAATAGCAAAAACTCGAGAAAGATTGACAGGTGGACCGTCGTCGGGTTTAAATGAAATGTACTATCGTTGCAGCACCCGCACACCTATCCACAGGCGCAATGAACCTATTCATAAAAACCAACGCAAGCTATTCTTCCATGCACAACCGGTGACAACTACATTCAGCAATTACATGCTACCGAAATCAAAATGTACTAGGTCATCGGCCCGTTGATGACGAGAGCAATTCAAGGGCGGATTCTCACAAATAATAGTTGAGGACTTGCACCGAAAGCATGCGACGTTACAAAGTCTTCTGGTAGCCATCTATGTAAGTTGATATCCATCGTTCGCGTGATTTCTCACAATACTCATATAGCCATACTTGGCAAAGCGAGCCTGCGGCAAGTCCGAGCCCGTTGGAACTTAGAAGCACCTACATGACCTACATGACGGGTGAAGGTATAGTAAGGACGGGTTACCCCCACATATACGTGATAGTATACGTCCCGTTTATGCTTCATACAGGCGGATTTTTGGTGGGGGAACTTGCTCCCCCCTTTGTCTGGCTGGCATTTTTCTACCCTCTGTTGTTTCGTCCAGCCCAAATGACAAGGCCTTGTGTATGGACGCAGACTTCCAGCACCACTATGATTGTGTGCACACATAATTATCCAAAAGCCGTTTATATTGGTTATACACGAACTGAACTACGATGTACAGAGAGTAATGCGAAACGCCAATCATATAACCCGCAGGGACCATTATCCTATTTGAAAATGTCAAGTCTTTCGCTTTGCGCTGTTCCAAGCTRAAAGTGAGAATATTTTTCGATGTCCAAATTGAAGCAGGAGCATACAGAGTCCGTTTCCTTCAGTCTTTAATGAAACCATCCACTTTCAAGTGTAAAACGTTAAGTAAGCATTGACTAAAGGGTATCTGGGCATTCAAGGCGTTCCTTGATCAAGGGTTCCAAGTGCTTTCTTCTATATTTGATACATTCAGGCACTTTCCGCAAAAAATGAACAACGAAGTTGCATTAAGGTCAATATATCTTACCCTGATCTTACGACGATATGCCGCTATGCAGCCGCTGAGAATGATAGCTGTCCAAGATCAGTCTCACAGTCGCGGGTTAAGCAACAAGTTACAGATCCACGCCTTCAAGGCAAATGTCACGRTATATTCTGGAGGCTGGTCCCGGTTCGTCGACGGTCCAGTTACACTATGGATCCTCGTATCTCTCCCCCGACTTACCCATCTTCAGCACCGCCCCAGCTCCAGCTTATATCAAAGTACATAGGGAATTTGGGCGCAGACTTGGCGCTTTTAGGGGCCATACTGCGAACGTATATATCCGTCAACGGCGTCGAATGGAGTCGTGATACGGTTTGCGTGTTTGATGGTCTGCAGAGCGTGGTTGAGTGGTGTACGGTATGGTATGAAAATTGGCCCAGTGCGGCGAACTTCTAAGAACGAACGAAAAGGAAGAGAGGAAGATCGTCTGGACAGTTGAAGAATCCAATCGTTGAAACGGAGAAAGATACGCTCCTAATCGGCATCGAGATGCACATCGCTGAGCCAATAGTGRATTGGAAAAGTGTGTTCGTCGGGTGGGCGTGTCGTATAACAGATGCCAACCAGGTGAGGATCGTATCAACTTTGTATCGCCACACTCTGACGTTATGACAACTGCCACGTATCATATCAACATTGAGATTGGATAAACGGATTGCTCGTGCGGCACATCCGACAATTTGGGCATATCGTCGTCAAGTTGGAAAGACACTCTATCAAGGTCGGCCACACCACAAGTCGCAAATTCCCAACTCAGTATTCTAATCTCAGCAGATAACGGCGACGACGAAGAGACTGCCGCAGGCGGCCGTCGTGGTCGTCTACTAGTACGTCCGATACCTCACTTCTTCGGGCTCCCAGTGATGATCTGATGACGACGTTACGTGGTAGATGTTGGTGTGTTGCTGAATTCTTTGGAGACAAGAAGGCCGGGCAGGAAGCACTAGACTCTGGCAACGTCATTATCAGCAATTCAACACGCGCTAATGCGGCTTTCGAATCGTCAGGATGTGGGTTTCGCAATGATTCTCGTCAAAATCCCAGCCAATCGCTTCTAAAAAAATTTTCACTATCTTGTCCGGCTCAAACTCGCTCACGCTTTCAATTCCTCATCCGCAGCGAGGAGGCGCATGCGRAACCAGATAACCCCCGTCTCATAAGCACTCTTTCCTTCGGGGACATGAACTACGTGAATGTTAATGGTAATGATGATAGAAGGAGGAAAACTACCTGGAAGTGACATTTCGCGCTCGAGACAATACTACCAATCTAGAGGAGATTGAGGGAACTATACTTACTCCTCATCATCGATGTTACTTTCTTTCATAAAACTAAAATTTTGGTGTAATCTTGCTGCATAACATATCCGCAGTCAAAGGTGGGCATGTTAACGGGAATGGTTCGCTTTAAGATATTACATATTGTGAAATGGGTATCTTGAACGTGAGGATGAGTGCTAGGATGAAAGTCGTGTGAGGGCCAGCTCTTCAATCGACGGCCTGTCCTTCGGCTCCTCAGAACAACAACGACGGATAAGCTCCCACATTCTATCGTCTAACCCGTTTTGACGTTAGGCCAAGAATCTCTCCAACGTACACGCCACCGACCCCTCCCGAGCAGGAGCGAGAACGTCGGCCATTCTTGGGGCTTCAGACGACATCGAGACGACGACGGGCCCAGGCTAGACTGACAGAGAGGAGGAAGAAGATTGCAGAGGCGAGGACCGAGTGAGGGAGAAAGCGCGTCGAGAGGTGGTAGCCACCATGTCGTACCGGCCCGGTTGCTCGGACCCTGGACCGGCGCTCGCTTACCACTTCCCGCATGTGCACGATTAATAGAGTACAAAATGCACATCGCTCACGCCGTCGCGCGTCACTGCATGTCAAAACGTCTTTGCCGGGTTGGTCGCATCCATAATGGCCCTCCACGGAAAGGACTACTCAAGTATGTCGACCTCGCCGAAAAACGGGACGGGAGTGTGGGCGGCGGTTTTCTAACCTCCCTCTTGCGCAAGGCAAAGAACTCACGAGAAGTACGAGAAATCGTTAACGAGGCCACCCGCAGATTCGAAGGCACTGTCCCCTGGCAATTGCTATCGGCAGCCGCCCATGTCAGTGCTGGTCCCTCTGTCGACGACCCACAATTGGCGGGCACCCTCCTCGCAAGCATCTCCCCCAAGGACATTCCTTACGTCTGGGAAGGGGTCCTTAGGGCAGTACTCGGAAACGCATCAAGACACAAGAATGGTGCAGTGGCACTCAGCGCCTTTCGCCTCCTCGCGGCCCGAAACACTCCCCTGACCACCACGGACTACGCCCGGATCATTCATAGTGGCATCGACTCAAGTGAAGAAGAGGCTCGACTTGTGCACGTGCTGCTCCAGCAGCCTTGTCCAACCGAACTTGACCCGCGCACCATCGGTGTGCTGCTCAAAGTGTGCCAGGTGCGTCACAACTTGGACTTGGCGGGCCGAGTATGGCAGTGGGCTGCACCACGACGGCACGCCAGGCACGGAGATCAGGCGTTGTGCTATGTCACGGCTCAATATCTGCTTTTGTGCGGCCGAGCGGGCAATATAGCGGTCGCGCGTCAGGTCTGGCAGGAAGCTAGGAACATGGGCCTTGCTCACCTCCCAGTTGTGACTGGAAGCATGTTGTCAGTACTTGCTATGCATGGTGCCGACGGCGAGACGCTACAACTACTCAGGGACATTCCTCCCGCTTCCCTCAATTCGTACATGGTGACTGCGGCGCTCACCGCCTTCTCCCATTCGGGCAATGTCGATGCAGCCCACGCGTTGTTGGAGCAAGTAGAAATGCATGGATCCCAAACTCCTAGTGCAAGCATACAGTCATACACTGCCCTCGTGGGCGGCTACGCGCGCAGTGGGGACTTTGCATCTGCTCTCGCGATCATCGACCGCGCAAAGTGCCAAAGTAGGGTTGGAGAGGATGACGTGATGTGGATGACAGTGCTCGGTCCCTGTCGTCGTTTCAAAAACCTTCCAGTCGCACAGACCGCATTTGCAGCCATTCAGAGGCTAGGCTCCCCTGAACACCGTGCATCGGCATACGTCCTCATGTCTGACATATACAATGCCTGTGGTGACGCCATGGCTGCTCTCCGCATGCGACAGGAGAGACTAAGGAAGGGACTCGTGAAAGAGCGGGGTGCGGTCACGCTAACGATGGACAGTGGCGAAACACATGTGTTCTATGTACGGGAGATCCCGCCTGCGCTCGTACCTACCACACATGCTATAGAACAGAAGCTCAAGGAATGGAGTCGCTGGTTGGGGTTATGTGGCATCAGTGATGAGTCMATCCAGTGCCAGCACAGCGAGAAACTCGCGCTTGCGTATGCTGTCACGCAGGGCATGAGACAAATTGYCCTACGGAAGAACCTTAGGATATGTGATGCCTGTCATGAGGCCTCGAAGCAGATTACCATTTTTGAATCCATTTCAATCCATCATTGGGACAGGTCCAGGCTGCATATTATGAAGGATGGGAAGTGTTCTTGTCATGATCGATACTGAAGTTGTTATTTTCTGGTGTCCATCAGCAAAGTACACCTGCATATTTTGTCTGTCAAGCATGAGTCAGTGTCATGCTTCTGTAATCATTTTACTGTAAGTACAATGTCCAGCTATTCTGTCCAGTTATCTGATTGGACTAGGGAAGTGCGTGGGTTATGTGCTATCTATTGCTGTTATGGYACAAGAGATGGCACCTGAAGTGGCATATCCTTGGGAAGGAGGTTCAAGGCCAAATTTTGGTGGAAAAAGAAACCAATAGCATCCCTAAACCCTCAGGTATCTAGAGACTGACCCATACCTGCTGATACATCTAACATCAGTCCAATGCCAGGACAATGGACAGTGAGAATGAAGAGTGACTTGGATGCTCRTCCTTCCATACATTCAGACTGGGATAGCAAGAGTAATGATTATGCTAATAATATATAGTGGAACAGAAATGACAGTGTTGAGTCGAGATACAAGATGAAATGAGATGAGACAATATTAGGCTCTAATAGCCACATCCAATGGAAGCATTGAATTGGAAGGATCATTTGAAATTTGTGCAGTGAACACTGAACATTGAGTACAAGACATGGAGTATATATATGACAAAGGGATCTAACATGAAAGAGAGGTGTAGAATTTGTCTTTTTTTTTCCTTTTTATTGCAACAAGTTTGAAGGAAACTAGTGTACATTAGATATTGTTGAATTCAATTCATTTGACTTGGAATTTGCACAACAATCTCCCTCCAAATCAGAGGATGCTACATAGCTGATGCTGCATCATGATGCACCTACTACTTCTTGCCCCTTGGGGTCTTTACTTTTTCTCTCTTGGCCAAAAGAAGCTTGGTAACTTTGGTATAACCTCCACATTGTGCATCATTCAAAGCCACATCAAACTCAAAACTGGGTGAATTTACATCTGCTCCCTTATCCAACAGAAGCTTGACAATCTCAGTGTGACCCTTTTCACATGCAAAATGCAAGCCAGCTGACATTTCAGTGGTATTTACATCTGCGCCCCTGTCCAAAAGCAGCTTGACAATTTCCATGTGACCCCTACTACATGCATCACACAAGCCATTTAATGCTTGCTTGGTGTTCACATCTGCCCCCTTGTTCAAAAGAAGCTTGACAATCTGAGTGTGACCCTCTCCACATGCAAAATACAAGCCAGCTAATATTTGGTTGCCATTTAGATCCACTCCCTTATCCAAAAGAAGCCTGACAATTTCAGTGTGACCTTTCTCACATGCAACCTTCAAGGCATCTAATGCTTGCTCAGCATTAACTTCATGCTTGTCCAAAATAAGCTTGACAATTTCAGTGTCACTTTTTTCACAGGCAACATTTAGACCATCTAACTTTAATTGCTGGGCATTCATATCTGGTGTAATGTCTGAATGAACCCTGCCCTTTTTTGTCTTTGCCTTTGCTCTATKAGCCAGAAGAAGCTGGATAATCTCAGTGTGGCCTCCACATTGTGCATCATTTAATGCCTCATCAAACTCAAAATTGGGTGAATTCACATCTGCTCTTTTGTCCAAAAGAAGCTTGACAATTTCAGTGTGGCCTTTTTCACATGCAAAATGCAAGCCAGCTAACATTTCAGTGGCATTTATATCTGCTCCCTTTTCCAAAAGCAGCTTGACAATCTCTATGTGACCCTCACTACATGCATCACACAAGCCATTTAATGCTTGCTTGGTGTTCACATCTGCTCCCTGGTTCAATAGAAGCTTGACAATCTGAGTGTGACCCTTTCCACATGCAGAATACAAGCCAGCTAATGTTTGGTTGCCATCTAAATTTACTCCCTTGTCCAAGAGAAACTTGACAATCTCTGTGTAACCCCTTTGACATGCAACATCTAATACTTGCTGATGATTCACATCTACTCCCTTGTCCAAGAGAAGCTTGACAATCTCAGTGTGACCCTTTTCATATGCAATGTTCAAACCATCCAGTGCTTGCTGGGCATTCACATCTGAATCTGTTCCCTTGTTTAAAAGAAGCATGACAATTTCTGTATGACCCCTGTCACATGCATCAAACAAGTCATTTAATGTTTCCTTGACATTCATTACATGCTTGCCCAAAAGAAGCTTGACAATTTCAGTGTGACCAYTTTCACATGCAACATTCAAACCATCTAATGCYTGCTGGGCATTYACATCTGCTCCCTTAGCCAAAAGAAGCTTGACAATATCTGTGTGGCCCTTTCTACATGCAATGTTCAAGCCATCTAACACTTGCCAGTGGGCATTGACATCTACTACCATGTCCAAAAGAAGCTTGACAATCTCAGTGTGGCCCTTGGAACATGCAAAATACAAACCATTTAATGCATGCTTATCATTTACATCTGCTCCCTTGTCCAAAAGAAGTTTGACAACATTGCTGTATCCATTCATAGATGCATATTGCATTGTTATGCTATATTCATTGGACCATCCATTCTTCATTACCAGTGCTTGCACAATGTCCTCTAGACCAAGGAATCCAGCATAAGCAATAGATGGTTCCTGTCTAGGAAGCCATCTGGTCTTATTGCATAGCATGACCCAGCTTGAAAATACTCTTCTGTYACCATCAAAAAGCATCATTAAAAGCTTTTGTAAAATATAATCCTTGCTACTAAGACTATAGTGATCAGGCCAAAAGCAGGCTGCATATTGTAAGAGTGGAAAGTTGGGCACATAACCAATCTGCAAAGCTTCATTATACCACTCATGTTGAATAAGATATCTTAAGCAGCAATGAGCAATCAAGGCATGRCCTGCACTTGGATCATAGAATGCAGTAATCCCCTTTCCCCTTCTCCTTGGCCTACTGAGAAAATATTCCTTCACAGATGCATGAGCCAATACAACTGTATTGTGATTTGTCTTTGTCACTAGACTTGAACATAATTGTATTATATCATCAGGATGAGGCAACTCCAAGCCGGTGTCAAATGTGCCATTGGTTGGGTTAAATGTCATAACAATAGCTAATTCTTCTAATCTCAAAGGACACATCCCAAAAATGAGCCAAGTTAGAAGAATATTTACACTTGATATCTTGTTTCTATGTATTCTTTGAAGTATTTGATCATAGATGTCTTCCAAATCTTTTGGAAGAGATGTCAAAGTGTCTATAAGCACCATTTTACTTGGACAATGTCTGAGTTCTTCAATTTGGCAGGCAACCCAGCGGAACATTCCATTTGCACCACTAACAAGTGCCCCCTTGATCTGTCCTTGAACTGCATGACCCCATTTCCTGAATTTATGCTCTTTTGTAACTGCAGCATTGACATAGGATACAATGTCATCCCCAACTAAGTCTGCAGAAAGGCATATCTCTGCTGTAGTACATCTCTCCATAGATTCTTGGATTTCTTGGTCCCTCCTGCTGCTCACCAAAAGATGAAGATGTGACAACTGCCTGCTATAGATACTGTTGATGACATCAAATAGGTGACCATATTCATCACATTCATCCAGAGCATCAATAATGATATATGCTTCATTGAAACCTTGTAAAAGTTTCACAAGCAGATCAAGAAGTTCATCCTTGGCTGGGCTGTGTAAGTTGTCATATTTCTCATAAAGCTTTTGCATGAGAAGGTAATTCTTAGACTGTGCTGTCAGACTCAAAACCAGAGATGAAAGGAGACTCCTGGATGTCCTCTTATCTTCATCATTTGTGTCAAAATAGAAAAATGCAAAGCCAGTCTCAGGCTGAGCAATGGCTTTGATGTCTTCAATGATGGTGGAGCTGCTTTCATCTTGAGTCTAGAGTAAAGCACCAGGAAGGCACACACCAAATAAGAGTCTTTCCACAGCCAGCTGAGAAACCCACACATCACAGACTCAGCTTTCAGGATAAGTCACTGAATTGCATATAGACCTAACTCACAATTCCCATTGATCCACATGAATGAATTGGCTTGTTGCTTCCAATTAGCATACCTCTGATCCTGAAGTATCCATTGACAAGTGTCTTTATGGTGTTTCTCTCTGGCACTGTTGTGGTTAGCTGAAGGATCAGGAGCATTCAACCACTTTTTAAATTTTGCTGTGACAGATGTTTCAGAAATGTTGCAAGACTCCAAGTATTGGTACAACTTGCCCAAATCCTCTTCAGTCAAAACTGGACTGATCATGAACACTAGTAATATATATTTTACCAACTTTCACATACTGCATATGTTATTCTGAGTGACATTCAACTTTGTCTAATTTAAATTTTAGTGCAGGGGAATCAGAATGATGGAAGGACATACAAAGTTTCCATGGACTTCGTTAATTTCACTATTGTTGATAGTGAGTTTCTGAGCATTTGGAAGCATGGTCAAGTGGTGGTAGGTGATCAAGAGATGTGTCACCATCATTTGTCACATGTCACATATAATTGTAGCGTGATGCAAACATTCGATCAACCTGCCTTTGCACTCAATGAACCTTATCATAAGCAAGTTACCAGAAGGCCTGACTCCTGAGGTTACTGCGTGACTATTCAATNCCTGAGTAGCACACCTATAAGTCATATTATTTTGCATTCACCAGTCAAGAGTCAGTTGTCGTTGGCCATCTATAATCTTGTAACACAACTGGTTTGATGGTCACCAGTCGGACGAGTCTACAAGCTACCCACCTTTTAATATGGCTAATTCATAACTTATGTAGCTAGGCGAGACGCTCGTACGAGCACATACCCAGAATTCCATGGCGCAACTATGCTATGGGAACTGCTGCGTACAAGTTAGACGATTCAGAGTAGTGATCCAGGCTACGGAGTGGTATCTGATCCCTTCCCTTTATGCGCACCGGGGCTGGCGAATCTTCCGCTGGTCTCCACATCGATTTTTGATCGGTGCGATGTTCCAAAATCTCCATTCCCTTGCCTAGCTCCTGGCTTCAAAAAACGCCTGTCTTCGGCGCCACCAGATGAGCCGATTGACGACGATAGCAATAATGAATTAAATTCAACCGGTCTCCTCCGCGCACATCAGCGCCGCCAACTCAACCACCTGCAGCACAAGCGACGCGATGACAGATATGACATATCGATGCACCGTCTATAAATGAAGCTTGATGAATAATCACAATAGGAAAGGAGCAAGGCTGCAGCGAACGTGAGAGCTTGAGATATCAAAGGACACCGCAAGTCATCAAAGAAGCGTGTCGCAGCATAGCCTTATCCGAAGTATCAATAACGGGGATCACCGGACATGCAATGATGATTCACCGAATCTACACCGTGTGGTTCCCGTCAATCTCCGCAATTGGACACGCATTGCAGGCGAGGTACATCGATGGTGCGTCTATCCTAATGTATGCCAGTTAGTACATCCATCGGACTGTTTTGTAAAAGCCGTCGCTAGGTTATCGATGGAGAAGGAATCTAGATCGTCAGATTTACACATTGAGATCGAGTCTTGAGAAAGTGGGCTGTAGTAAAAGCCCAAACCCACAGGTTTATTGGAACGCAGTGAACGCGTGGTGTTTTAATTGGGCATACCGTCCATTTGACGCAGCATAGACCTTTCAACAACTCCATCCGCACTCAAACTGCCATGAGCGGACGGCCTCAGGCTTCCATTCTGTACGTAGCATCCGTTGATGCTTGAGCAGGACGATTCAAACTTGTTTCCAGTTGTTTGGGTGGAACTGGTACGGGAAAGACGACGGTCAGTACCATTACTTCGTTCGCAGCGGCACGGTTGTTTACTTAGACCGGTGGTATCCAACTCAGTTCGTCAATCTCGTAGGCGGCTCGAATGTTCGAGTGGGAGATGACCCGGAATCCTGCACAAACCACGTGCGGCGCCATCTATTCGCCTTGGACGAATACGACGTCAGTCTCGTCGACTTGCCCGGTTTCTACGGTGCGAGCACAAGTAACAGCGATCTTCTCGGGATGATTTCCGAGTTCCTCTTTAACGAGTAAGCTCTTTGCCACGCTTTCATTTTCGTCATTCTCATCGTCGCTCTGATACCGTCTTKTGGCCTGGTCGTAGGTACAAGAAGGGCAGGAGGGTGAACGGAATCCTGTATTTTCACCGCATCTCCGACATTAGAGTGGGCAGCGCGTCGAAACGCAACTTTGTCATGTTTAAGAAGCTCTGTGGCGAGGATGCGTTCACCAATGTCGCTATCGTCACTACCCAATGGGACCAGGAGATCAAGGAGATTGCAAATAAACGATTGGGAGACCTCAAGTCCAACCCGCAACTATTCAAAACGGTGATCGACGGCGGCGCAGAAATCTTCAAGCACGACTATGGCAGCGAGGAGTCCGGTCGCAAAATCATACGCCACCTGATCAACAAGGCTCCCAAGGCGCTGCTTCTCCAGCGCGAGATGGCGGAGGGAAAGAGTGTGCTCAAGACGAGTGCTGGGCAGGAGCTCCAACGCGAAATCATGGAGCAGGTGGAGAAGCATGAGATAAAAATGACGGAGCTTCTTGAGGAGATGGAGCAAAGCCGCGATGAWGCTGAGATCGAGGAATTGGACGAAGAATATCGATTTCTGCAAGACAAGATRGAGCTTTTGCAGGCTGAATCGCAGAAGCTGGCTGAAATCTCCAATACAAGCGAACGGGAGCTGCCTGACAGTGGGGAAATCTCTCGTGCAGCCTCAGGCACCCCTTTGAATTCCGCGCGGGCTTCAGAAGAGGGTGAGGACATGCCGTCTGTTGTCGCTACCGTTCTTCCAACCTCTGAAGAGCCCGGCGGACTTGGCACGAAAGACACGGTACCTGGCGAAAGCGGAAGGCTTGAAGCGGAAATAGAAGAGATCAAAGAGCTGCCGGTCACGGTWATCGGAAGGCAGTCGGAAGAGTCGAAGCGGGAAGGTGACGTGTCCCTCGACGAAGTAGCAAAGTTCCTAGGAGAGAAGATGATGGCGGAAATGCAGAGGTTTTTGGGGCGTATAGAGCGCAGAGTCAAGCAGCGTTAGACGGAAGTCGATGGTAGTGGGCGTAGTACGGAATCTTGGCCCTATTTTCGTTGCCTATATATATAAGCTCTACTAGTAGCAAGTTACCCTCGCCAGTTTGCTCGCTCAAACTGCTAAATTCTCTCTCGAAAACGTCCAGTCCATCGACTTCGTCTCCTCTGTGCCACAAAATGCCAATTCCGCCATGCAGGAATGGAAAAGCGACCCTCGCGTCCAGCAACTCCTTCTGACACCGTTCCCTCCTTTCAAGTGTTGCCCCTCCCTGCTGGTCCCGTCTTAACTGCTACCTATCTCGCCCAGGCCCCGTCGCAGCTGCTGTAGACATGTTTCTCGAAAACAGCAACACATCAACGCCGCTAGTTCTTCCTCGTCCCGCGGAGAAGCCGTCACAGCCGTCGTCCTCCAAGCATAGTTGCAGACCCCACCCCATCCGAGATGACCCGGCCGGTCTGCGAGGCACCGCGCTCGCTGAGGTTATCGCATCCGGGAAACCCGGCTCCCGGGTTTCTTTTGCAGATGGCAGAGTCTCCTGAATCCACTTTGTTGCTGATTCTCGTTCTTCCAACAATTCCTTTTGTGATGAGTCAACATTGTTGCCGCAAAGCGCGCTTTGGACCACTGGCATGGACGTGTTGTCTTGCAGCGCATTTGAACAGCGCTCTCTCTCTTACTGCGGTTGGGATCACGTCTCCGATGGCTGGCTTGGCGGCAGAGCAAGTAACCCGCGCATGTATGCTACCCCCTCTGCTTGCCGGGGTTTGTGAAAGATTTTCGTCAAGGGTATACCAGTACCCTTTGACGTATGATTCTGCTAGGACGTACGCCCGTGGACGTTTAGCGATATGAAACTCGAGCTACCCAGAAGTTTGACGCGCAATCATGTCGTCTATAGAGTCACAATTGTCATCCCTTTGCAACTGACATCAGTTCCCAATCGGCCAATCATCCCAATTCTCCCCAATACATGGACACTTTCTGCTGCTACACGAAAAAAGTGACTTGTACTTCGACTCCTTCCACATAGTTCTCCCGACCTTGATACTAACGCAACGTGAATTAATTGATACGCGACAGAAGCAGCCAGTTTCGCACCTTTGCCCTTGCAATCACGGCAATTCTGTCTCCAGGAGCGAGGGCTGAAAGGAACCCATCTCCCGTTCCGCAGCCCTGTTTAATGGCTTCTCCTTCGCTTATAGTGCCTGAACGCGACCATGCCACCATGTGGGTCCTGGTTTGCGATGATTCGCAGATATTGTGCTGTAGGTGCCAACCTTCAGAATACGGGGCATACTTGGTTTGCCTATTCAGCGTATCGTTGCTTATTGTACCCATGTTGAGAAGCATAGCTGCTATATTTGGATTGGTGTCGCGAATAATGGCTGCCTGGAACCAAGTATGTGAGCCGAGATAAGTTCCTGATGGATAGTCAGCGGGCTGTTTCGATAGTGGACTAGAGGGCGTACCAAGCTTTCCTTCATCGGCCCGACCTTGGTCATGGCTTTGCAGTGTGAATCTCACCGACGCAACCATCTCCGATTTGTCGATTGGAGGAGTAACAAGGCAAAATGCTGCAGCGTCCCAGTCTGCAGCGGAAGAACTCACAACTATCCTGTTGTAATTCGAGAAGATCAACGGCGCGGGAGATTGCATCCGAGTCTTCAACGTCGTCGCAAGAGCAGACAGCAACACCCCACATCCCTTCCGCGCCTCTTCAGCTACCCTCTTCCATTCTGCGCTATGCATGTCCTTAAGGTCTTGCATTGCCTTGTCGTTCTCCCGGCCTTGCGCATCCAAGCGTTTATGAAAATCGAGTTCCTGTTGCAGGCGCAGTACGTCGTTTTTCGACCTCTCCAGCTTGGCATCGTTCTCTAGCTGCTTCAGAGCGCTTCTGTCTTCTTCCAGACCCCGCCTCAGCTCCGCCCTCTCGGTTTCCCACTTTGCCAACTTCTTCTGCAGCTCCATCCGCTCCTCCTTCAACATTCGCATGGTTGCCGCATTGTTGTCCTTCATCGCACGCATCTCTTCCCGGAGCTGTGCCACCTCTTGCTTGTGCTTGGCGATCATCTGCTCCACTTCCTCCCGCTGTACCGACCCTGCCGCCGTATTCTCGAGATCCATCTTCTGCCTGCCGAGCTCATCCGCTAGTTGAGTGTACATCGGGCCCAATGCGATAACCTGCTTCAAAACGCCCTGGGCACCTTTGACCGTCCGATCGTCCCGCATAAAGCATGCACCACCATCAACAAGGTTTTTGAAGAACTGGCTCTTCAACTGCGCCTCCCGTCTCTGCCCAAGCTCTTCGCTGATCATGTCCCAGAACGTCGTCAGGACCACGATGTTCTTGTAATTCTCGGCGCCGCACAGGTTCCGAAACATCTTCAGATTGCGGGCGGACTGGCGACTAAATCGGGGTTGAGCCATCGTTTGGACGTAAATGAGGCCATTCAGCTTCCGATTCGCGTTGTACCTTTTGATGTTACCGTGAACGCTCGAGATAACGGACGAAAAATGAACCCACTCTTCGACTAGGAAACTACCGATCCTCTTGAGGACTTCAGTGTCCGTAATCTCCGGACGCGAATCATCGAAACCAGGCGTGTCGACTAGCACGATATTGCGACGACTGATGGGATCGAGAAAGCGAACGAGCTGGACATCAACGGTCTCAGACTCGAGGCTGTCCCCGACTCCGACGCTGGTATCACCGGAGAGAAGCCTGATAAACTATACGGGTCCTCGAAATCAGTATCCACCAAGGTGTAGAAATTTTGATCGTACAGAGGATTTGCCGGCGCCGGTGCTACCCATCACACTAACAAGGAAGCGTAAGTGACGCTGCCAGAAGGGAGAAAGTAAGCAAGCAAGCTCACGCAATCACGATATCATCATAAGAAGTCATGGTGCGAGCTGCGAGTTGCGAATTTGAATAGTGAATAGCAGGCTATTGCGGGTGGATTGAAGTTGGATAGTACCTTTATACGTTGTTGCTTCTGTATGCTAGTATGGACACGGGCGGATTGAAATCCAGCAGACGCCCGAAAGTCATCATGTTGTCAACGTGTTGTTAAAGTTCTGCTGAAGCGATGTTCTCGTCACATTTTTGGTCAAAAGATAAAGATAGCATATATATAAGCGGTGTGTCTTCTAGAAGATGAAGACACCGCATCGATAATGCTGCGCTGGCAGTTACGAAGAGGACGGTGTAAAACGGACGGGAGTAGGCGTCATGTCTATTACTTGCAGCCCGTCACAGAGTGTCGTGGGATTTACAGCTTGACCCTACAAATCGGAGTTCAACTCCTCCATATCACAACGTCCCAATGAACATGCATCTCGGGCGTGGGATGATGATAGCGCTGTCCATGAGTGGAAACGCCGAAGTCGTTACTTGAACATGCAGGTGGCGAGAGCGCCCTATTTGAAGGGTTCGCTACGAAGTCGCTCAAGGGAACAATCTGCCGGCAATTCGATCAACCCCGGGAGATGATGGGCCACATCCCACTCCCATCCAAATACGTGTGTCCTCCTGCGAACGTGAACAGAGGAAGAAGCGAAGGTCGTTTGGACGAGGCCAGGGGGGGACTTGACTTCGTGTTTGAAAGGCTTATAACGCAGGGGCAATGGCATGGTGCGCGTGGCTCAAGGCCACGTCGTTTCAACTTCGGGATTTGAAAACTACTAACAAGGTGTCTGGAAGAGTGATAATCAATCGCCCGAGTCATCTATAGACCCCAGAAGGCCTGTCAGTGTTGGCCTCTTTCTAACTCTGTTGTTCGTTAAAATTGAGGCCTTTAGCACCACAGATAGAGTGAGGCAACACGCATATCCTAGGGTGAAGTGTAGTCACACGTCGGGAAGAAAGATATGATAACC
>JNHV02000056.1:0-55641 GCA_001691785.3 Amanita brunnescens Koide BX004 | reverse complement strand
CGTCGTCTCTTGCAGAACGTCAAGAAGCACCACGTGAGACTGGGTAGGAGACTGGTCCAAACCTTGGAAGTTGGAACTACGTGCACTGTGCAGCTCGTTGGAATGTTATGTAAGGTATATTATCGCCATATGTCTAGGGCACGAAGTTACTGCGCGCGGTTATAAACTTAGAAAGATTGCTTTCTTATCTTAAAGAATCCAGCATATGGCAACTCGGAACCTGCTCGTTTTTCGCTCACGTTTCACATATTTTCGCCGATTCGTTCAATGCTCACGTGTGTGTTGATACCCTACGTCTGAATCTCACTCCACTGACAATCAACTGGAACTTAGTGAATTTAGTCAATCGGAATTYACTGGTGTCGCAGAGATGGACGAGCGGACGTTATACCTAAAAGGATACAAGCTCGACGTCCATCTCGATGCCCTAAACAAGATAATGATCCGGAAGACAACTACGAGTACTATACGCCCATCATCAACAACATCCCAGAAACAGCCTACAAATACGTCGGATGCGGAGTGGAGCCTAACGGCCATGTGAACTTGGTCCTCGTCCTCGAAGACAGATATGATCAGACGGCGTTGGACAACATTTTTACGACCCCGGATACGCTTCCTACTGCAGCGCTCAATGTTTTAACGCCTGGAATCTGGTCGTCGCTCCCTTAGGGACCTGAGAATGTGGAGTGACGTAGAAACGTACTTATCATCCGTTATCTGATCCACCCTCTCTGAGTCTGATGACTACTGGCCAGGTGTNATGACGAGTCCCACGTTATGTCCTGGTCGATAACCGACGAGCCGTAGTCATGTATGTTCTTTGCATGCAAAGAAGCCGCTGAAACAGGCTTTTGAAGGTCAAATTGCTTCTTAAGAGCAGCGTGTTGTGCGACTTCAAGTACCAGCTAACGTTATGGCTGTAGGATTAGTCACACATGTCTTGAGTTCCTTAGAACGAAGAGGTTAAACCTGATGGAGAACGGCGAGCAGATTTATCTGGCTTCCACGGCCAACTTGGATCAAGCAGGACACTTGGACTCGCTTGAGAAGACACTGACGGTATTCAAACTTTCCTACAGTGGTAATGGGAAACGAGTCTACCGTCGCTTCGATCTAATTTTTGCAACACCCGATGCATATTGGACGGGAATCGTTGGCTGGTAAGGACCTGTTTTGCATCCATCATTGATAGGTAAACTTGGCATCAGGTCTGGGTCGAANAGTGAGTGACTCGCTAGCACGAACCGGCTTTGGCTAAATCGACTCAAGGCAAATGAAGTTYGATAGCAATGGACTGTCAGCTCTCGCCTCCCGCTTGGCAAACCGATGTGTTGACTTGCACTGACAGGACACGCCGGCATGACTCGAAATGGTTTGCTCCAAAGAGCGAAAAAGATGTTTTTGATATCCTTGGGCTGGAGTGGGTTGATCCCTCAATACGGAATGCTGATGCATGATTGGAGATGTAAATCGTTTATTGGGCTAATGTGTATCATATCATCTGGTGTAAAGTTACTTTCCATGTATTGCGTATGTGTAGCCTTCCGTGTATTTCTCAGTTTGCAAAGGCAGGAATGCCTGTGATTGCTTTGCCCAAAATGAGCGTATGGATATCCTACGTTGGTCAAGTTATGAACTTCCATTGTATTTGAGTGTGGTGAAATACTGACATATGTCCCTGCCATAACGTAGATTAGATAGTGCAACGGTTACATTAGCATCAAACTGRCTGACCTTCATAGGTATTGGTAACTTGCAGATTAGCAACATGCCTGCCGACGTGGTACCTGCGATTGTCTACTCGGAACGCTATTTAACAGGATGGACAATCCACTTACTCGTCTGCACAAGCGTTCCCGCCCAGAATATCAAGAACAACGCGCGCATGTTGCAATGCTTTTCCGCAATTGTTTCGCTTAAGCAAGCTGATCATCTCAGGCGCAACCTGGCCCTCATCCTTTAACCGTCCAACTTGTAAGCTCGCTTGCAGCCCGAGCGCAACCTCGGTCTGAGCATCAACAAGCTTTTTCTGGACCAGTTGGAAAGATGCTAGTGCTCTTCCAAATTGTTGTCGTTCTAATGCGTACTCTCGTGTGCGATGCATGCAGTCCTCGAGGGCGCCCATTACACCCCATGAAATTCCGTATCTGCGCAGAGGCAATTTGGGATTGGGATTTCATCGCGAATCGCATAGGATGCACGCACCTTGCGGAGTTCAGGCATGAAAAAGGTGACCCAAGACCTTTGGATTTGGGCAGGAGAGCGTCATGTGGCACACGCACAGTGTCCATGAAGATAGATCCCGTGAGAGAGGCTCGCAGAGAGACCTTATTCTTGATCGCCGGCGCTGAGAGGCCTTTCATTCCCTGTTATAATCAATCAGGACATTGTATCACAATTTTCGCTTTTTGAGAGTCACCTTCTCTAGCAAGAACCCTCTGATCTTCTCGTCCCACTTGCACCTGGCCCATACTACAAATATATCTCTGGATAGTCGGTTAATAAACTATCCATGAAGGTACGATGAAATCCTACGCGACAGGCGAGTTTGTAATCCATGTCTTACTGCCGTTGATAACATAACCGCCGTCTACTTCCTCAGCAGTAGTTTCCATGCTAGCGGGGTCAGAACCATGGTTCGGTTCTGTCAGACCCTAGAGCGAATTTGGTCGATTCTCGGAAGAGCCGAGCAACACATGTACTTACAAACGCTCCTACGAGCTCACCCTTTGCTAAGAGAATCTTTAGCATACGTGTAGGCAGCGAAAGGTAGCACAAACCTAGACGTGGAAGGTATCTTTCCTTTTGCGCCTCTGACCCGAACTCGCTAATTGGATGCATAACTAGCGAAGACTGCACCGATGCTGTTGAGCGGTATCCAGAGTCAACTCTATCCAATGGCATGAATACCTCCAAAGGGCTGAACTAACGAATGAAACCACCTCTCAATTTCCCGAGCAATCAACCCGTACGCAACGCTGCTAACACCGGCACAACCATACCCACTTATGGTCGGTCCCAGTAGGCCAAGCTTTCCCATCTCAGGAAGGATAGCAGGGTCAAGTTCTGGTAGACATTCAATGCACTTGTAGGAACCAACTCTATACACATACCTTCTGTCCGCCATCCTTGCAAGACACGCGGCATGAGACTTTCCTACTGATCCCATGTCACAATAGACATGCTGAGAAATAAAATTCAACATGCCTGACAGTATTCGCGAGCTGTATCTCTGGTGAACGAAGAAGCTTTGGTGACATGGCATGACATGATGYTTAGCGAGCATACCGTATAGCAATCTCCTCGTCTGTCAGCTGAGACTCCAAGTTGATGGGATCCTATGGATTGCTAAATGTCCTGTTTACACGTTCCCAGACGACTCGATGTACCTCCCAATTGAACTTGGCATAGCCTACAAGAGAGCAGAGTCCCCCAAGTCGTATTAATTAAACACCTGAAACAGAACCGTGGCAACGCACCCGATGCTGCTCGCCTCGACAGAGTCCTTGTGGTTTGCAGCGCACGGAAAGTCTGTGGACGCGAGATGGTGAACATGGTCAGTGTGTTAGGTCCGGAGCGGACTGCTAGATCCGGATTTGACCACCCGGTCAATCAATTTTGATCCAAAAATAGTATCGTTTAATACATTCAGGCTTTGGAGGTACTCATAGACGATATTCARTCAACACTCGAACAGGCATTTGACAATTTATCTCAGGCTTTGCGGTCTCTCACATGGACGAATGCCAGGTTCATACTCTTACAGTTGAAACATGCAGCATGGTCATATTGCTGTGCCCGCAATGTAAAATGTACACAGACGCCATGACGCATACAAAATAGTACMACCTAGATGTTGGATGGGTAAAGCATCTATGCATGCGCGAATAAGACTTTCGCCAGGCCCCGTTGGTCGTAAAGGCGTAACTCACCACACGGACAGCTGCGCCAAAAGCGCGAGGGGGGAGGTTGTGACGGAATTTTGATTTTACGACGCCCGATGAACCGTGTGATCTAGTTATGCGGCTGCAGGGGTTTGGGTAACCGAGTGTCAGTGGTGTGGATGGTGTGGGACGTAGTACAATCCGACTTACCCCCAGATCACCCGAACCTTTGATCCTTGGATTTCCCGCTTGGCCTTGTAGACGTAGGCAACGCGCTGGATTAAAATAAGGTTAATAACTTCTTGTCTTTTGGCTCAGCGCACCTTTCCGAGGTAGAATTGAGCGTCTTCCTTTGTTGCTACACCCTCGATTTGAATTAGTGAGGTGTTGGGGGATGAGTTGCGTTTTGCACGTTTGTGGCCCAAGACGCGGCCTTTGCAGTATAGTCTGGAGATTAACAGGTCAGAATATGTTCACGCCAGGCGATGTTAGGAGCAAAAGGCGAATAGATCCCATGGGTTGGATGAGGCTAGGCCACATCAGCATCCAAACTGCAGCTGATCCATCCATCCCACTGAARGCGGGAGGTGCCAATCCTTCTTCTAGCAAGCATAAGTTTTGCAATTGCAATTCATTCCTCACCTTGTTGAGCCCATTTTTCGATTGTCTTGATGTCGTCGCCCGGCGCCGTTGAGTATACCTTGTGCAGAGGCGGTCTCTCTGCTTGTGAGTATTGTGAACAATTTGGTGGAGGGCCCATTGACTTGTAGACCAAGCAACTGAAAACAACCACCAMTAGCTATTGATCATTAAATAATGCATTACACGAGTAGCACTACSTATATATCTCTCAGAAAAACCTGCCGAATAGGCCGAAAACGCCTCCACTTTGTTTTGATTGGGATTCATCCGGGCGAGGCTCCTTAGAATTACTTTCGGGTACCTCCGTACTCTCAGCAGTGTCCTGCTTTGATGGATTCCCTTTTATGCTCATCTTCGAATCGGGTTCGGGAGAGCAAGCTGGCTGTTCTAATAGAGGATCCTYCGTGTGCATACTCGAAGCCTTTCCTAGCGTAGGTGTTGGCTTCGGCTTTTTTACTAGTTCTTGTGTCACCTGCTGTGCTAACAGACGCGCTGCATCTAGCTGCATGGTAAGCTCTTCGTCAGTATGGGCAGTGGATGGGGYAGAGGCAGATGCCGTAGAGTGGAGTGGCTTTGTCGTATTGCCTTCAAGGCCTGGTGTGGCATCAGAGGGCACGGTAGCCTGGAGTGTTGATGTAGCTTCTGCGGCACCTGCAACATTGGACTCTGAAGATATTTTTGCACCACTACGTGCTTGTTCCTCCTTCTGCGCATCCTCCAAAATCACAGCTAATGGATCAAATTCCGCTACCACAGGTGTAGGTTCCGATAAAGGCTCCCAGTCCGGTGCAGGCGAAGCCTCCGTGGTGGACACGGAACTAGAGGAGTGCTCCGTGGAGAGCTCATACGGATTTGGCACCCCAAGATGTTCACTGGCTTTCCGTAAGCAATAGCGCATGCGGAAGTGTTCAACGTTTGAACCTCCGAAGAAATCTTCAACTGGAAGAGGATCATCTTTTTCAAGGGGAGCGAAGTCGTAAAAGCCTCCCCAGTTGATGAACTGCCGCCAAATAGCTTCTCTTTCTGGCCGAGGTGGCCAAAAATATGTGCAGTGGCTAGCCGTATAAAACGGATTTCCTGGATGGGAATAGTTAAATTTATCGCTACATATGCGCTGCTACATTGGCTCACCGGCTCGCATTACAGTGCAGGGCATTACACGTTCCTCGTCTTCTAAAGCCTCCTCAATCTCTAGGTCACAATCTGTGATATCATCATCAGATGAAGTAATTGGGCTTTTTGTCGTTTCCAGGTATTCTTCCAAGTCAGCCAAACCTATTCCACCTTGCATATGGTGAGAAACAGGGGGAGGCAAGGGTACGCGGAGTTCTTGCCCTTTTGCATGCAAGCGCCTCAGCGGTTGTGGATGGCGGAATGTGACTCGAATAATTGCCTGATACTTAGACGGAACTTCGCAATCCTAGAGGAATCGGTGAGGACACGGATTAAGATTATTGGAATAAGACTTACTCGATAGCATTTAAATTCCCTGATCACACCATAATTGCGTTCCACGGCACGTACTATGGCAAGGACATCTCTCATTGAGCCAGGAAATGACGGTGCACGAATGATGGCAGATTCGTCGCTGGCGAATGCGACTCTCCCGAGCACACGGTCTTCAGCAACACCTTCCCTCTCTTCAGCTGCATTATTATGGGTCCGCTTCCATTGTGCGTTGGTACCTCTGCTGTGCCGCGAGACGGAAACGACAGAATGCGCTACTCGTGAACGTAGCATAACCGTGACCGGGAACACCGTCACGTCAAAACCTAAATTTTCGTAGACTGGGCTTAGGGTTGGGGTTTGATCAAATCCCTCTCACGGCAAACGATAACCACATTGCATGTTACCGGACCGTTTTTGCTTAGTCGTGGTTGTGGAGTTATAGTCACCGGGCACCATGTCCAAGCTCCATATGAAAAGCACGCCTGCTGAAGACATTGCCCGACGGTTGCGAAAAAAAGAAAGGAAGGAAGAACGAAAGAGGAAGCGCAACGCTGACGCAAATTCGTCGACCGGCAAACGCCATCGTGCAGAAACGACAGAGGAGCATTCGAGGAAATGGGCCTCTAGCGATGAAGATAATTTCCTCGACCCAGGCCCATCCACCGGCAACCAGCAGTCTTATAGACATAAATCAGATTATGATTCAATCCAGGCGGAAGTCGAGGAGCGATGGTTTCGTGAAAAGATGTTCGACGAGATAGACAGTGAGGACAGGCTTGATTCCATCGAGGCTCGATTCAACGATTACGGCCATATACCTGGTCGGTGGAGACGGGGCAGTAGCACGAGAATGGGGGTGTCTGCATTTGAGACGCCAGACACTGGCATGACAGATGATTTACGTCTTGATCCTCGTTACATGGAGGATGAAGAATATACCGAGTGGATACGATTGGGGATGTATAGGTGCGGAGTTAGCAGTCTGATGAATTTTTGATAGCTAAATTAAGATACTCTAGGCTAAAGCACGCGGAAGAGTATGCTGAGCAAGAGCGTAGAAAGGTAGCGSATACAGACCGCATTAACAAGGCAAAGAAGAAGAGAGAAGAAACGGCAAGATTAGAACAGGTGGCTGCGGAGGAACGAAAGAGGAAGAGGGAGGAGCGGGAACAATGGCAACGAAGGGTCGCAAGGCAACAGTATGATCGCAAATGGCAGGCGCTGCTCTCAGACCGAGTTCCTTCTCACGAGGGACGGCTCGAGTTCATCAACATTCCTTGGCCCATTCTCGATGCGTACAAAACGGGTGCTCCACGAGCTTCGATCTGTGTCGAGGATCTCACGGAGGACGCTATCCGTAAATTTTTGCTGCCCGTTTCTGCCGCGTCGGAACAGTTGCCAACAGATGATGCAAAGGGGAAAAGGGACAGGTTGCGGGAGGCCATGTTGCGGTTTCATCCGGATAAGTTCGAGGGCCGAATGATGAAGTTCGTAGCTGAGGGAGAGAAAGGTCAGGTTCGAGAAGGGATAGCGCAGGTAGTGCGGGTCATAAATGGACTGCTTAGTGGAGTATAGCACAATAGCACCGAGTACAACAATTGTGACCTGATTCTTCTTCTGCTACTGCCAACCCCTGGCCACTCTTTTCTCTCTCCTCTACTTACCTCCGCGTTCTCTGCCTTCACAACCTATATTATCTATAGCTTTTCTTACACGCGCTGCTCGGCTGGCTCGCCCTATATCATGTCCGATCTAAACAAAGCTGCTGGAGACGTCTTCAGCAATAGTGCGCGGACGCTGGCGCCCGCAGCGGTCGGCTTCCAGGTGTTGCTCATGAGTGCCGTGTCCGTAAGTTTCTGAACGAGTTAAGCGCCGAGAGCTCCACTCATCAAAAAAAAAAAATCAATCAGGCTGTCACGATCATAGTATTCAATGTCCTCAGGCCAAAAAACAAGGTGAGTGAAAATCCTCGAGGACGCGTCCAGCTGTCGTACCGCCTGCCCACCGTCGTTAATGAATTTCGCTTGACACGTTGCATTTGTCCAGATCATCTATGAGCCAAAAGTCAAATACCACGTTGGCAACAAACCTCCGCCCCGAACATCCGACTCGATTTTCGGTTGGCTTCCGCCCCTTATCCATACAGAAGAGCCAGAATTGCTGGACAAGGTCGGCCTGGATGCCGTCACCTTTCTTCGATTCCTCCGTTTACTGCGCTGGCTCTTTACTGGAATTGCCCTTCTCGCCTGCGCCATCCTGGTTCCCATCGATGTCACCTACAACCTACGCCATATTAGCAAAACAAAACGCGACATTCTCAGCATCATGACGATCCGCGATGTTGGCGGTGCTTGGCTATATGCACATGTCGTCGTTACCTATCTCATGTCGTTCTTGATCGTATACTGCGTCGACGTACATTGGAGGCAGATGATCAAGCTTCGGCGAACCTGGTTTCGATCCCCTGAGTACCTCCAGTCCTTCTATGCGCGCACGTTGGCCGTGTTGCATGTCCCAAAGAAAAACCAGAGCGACGAAGGACTAAGAGCCATTTTCGAATCTGTGAAGGTGCCCTATCCTACGACAAGCGTGCATATAGGAAGGAAGGTCGGCAGACTCCCAGAGTTGATCGAGTATCACAACGAGACTGTGAGACAGTTTGAGCAAGTGTTGGTCCGATACCTCAAAGGGGGAAAACTCGGAAAGAAGCGGCCAATGATCAGAGTAGGCGCCTTTATGGGATGTGGAGGTGTCAAAATGGATGCCATCGATTTCTATACGTAAGTAAGCGCCCTATGTCAAACAAACACCGTATTCACTTTTTGGGGGGCAAAGCAATAAATTGAAGCGTACCGAGGCTGCTATCGAAGAATACCGATCTCAATTTGATACTCGGAAACCTGAAAATTACGGCTTCGCCAGTATGGCTGCTGTTCCTTACGCGCACATAGTGGCCAAAATGCTTAAGGGTAAACACCCAAAAGGGACATCGATCGAGCTTGCTCCTAATCCCAAAGATATCGTGCGTTGTTAGTTATTCCGGCCTCTGACCATAACTTATGTCTTGGCACAGATCTGGGAAAACATGAATAAATCTGATATTGAAATAGCCCGCAAGAAGGCAGTTGGCTTCTGGTTCCTTGCGCTTGTCTGTTTCTTTAATACTGTGCCTCTTTTCGTCATTTCGGTACTAGCCAATTTGAGTTCTGTACGTGGCTTATCATACTCCATGCAGAATTTTGCTTAAAAGACACAGTTGGCGGTATACGTCCCATTCCTTGATGACTGGTCTGTGGCTTCGCCCATTACGTTCGCTATCATATCTGGTGTATTACCACCAGCTGTTTCGGGCCTTTTTGGATTCTTCCTTCCGATTATCATGCGCTGGCTGACCATGGTAAGCCATCATTCAATTCGCTATCATCGTATTTGACTCTCGTAGTACATGGGCACAACTTCTCATTCAAAGCTGGATCGTGCTGTTGTTGCACGTTATTATGCGTTCCTGATCATCAGTCAGCTTATAATCTTCACCCTGATTGGAGTAATTTTCAGTGAGCATCAGTATACTGTTCACATTTCATGTCTAATTATGGCGAAGACTCTGTGAAGGAGATCGTCCAGCAAATTGGTAGTAGAGCCAGCTTTGCGGACATTATCCGTAACTTACACAGTGAGGCGAACTTTACTCTTCCTTGCCAAATTGCCAACGCGCCCTCGTAGCTCTTCCCGCCACAATTAATAGTACATACATCAATCAGTCGTCCTATTGGTTAACTTTCTTCCCGTGAGCCAGTGTATTCATGACTATAAACAATGTACTTATCCTTTACAGACTGCGAGGTTTTCTTGCCGTATTTGACTTGGCTCAGATTATAAATCTAGTGTGGACATCGTTCAAGACACAGTACGTCGCTATYACAAAGCGGGAACTGTAATACTCAAATCGCCATAGTGTACTCGGGAGGACACCTCGTGACATTCGAGAATGGACTCAACCTCCGGACTTCCAGTATTCTGTGTATTAGTGAGCGACACTCCATCTACTAGTCACGCCTTCCGACTAAATAATTTTTATTAGTGGCTACCTTGTGTGTATTTTTGATTCGTGATTTTAAACAGCGCTGAAGAGGTATAGCTTTTCATGGCGGCTGTTGGCCTTGTATTTGCCCCCCTTGCACCTCTTGTCGCAGTCGCTGCCGCCGCCGTTTTCTGGGTGAGCTCGTGGGTATACAAATATCAATTGATGTTTGTATTTGTCTCAAAGGTGGAGTCGGGTGGCGTACGTGGTGCATCRCGCCCACAGAATGTATATTCACCTTTACTTTTCAGCGCGTTTGGAATGTCATCATCAACCGTCTCTTATTCTCGGTACTCCTTATGCAAGCCCTGATGATTCTGAGTAAGTCCCAGATTACAATTGTAGCGTTTGAAGATATCTCATGCATACCATCAGCGATTGGCCTACAGTATAAGTTCAGCTCCTTGCAATGGCTTTCCACTCTGCCGCCCATACTCATCGTTTTTGCCTACAAAATATACATCAACAGGGTCTATCTACCCGCGTTCCGCTGGTTCATACCCACAGAAGAGGAGCTTCGCGCAGCACACGTGCACTCCGCACTTGCGGATGCTAGAAGCCATCGCCTTGAGAAACGCTTCAACCATCCTGCGTTTCATGCCGAGCTTTTCACTCCAATGCTCCATGCTAATATGATGCCTCTACTCAGTCAAGTGTATTCAGGCAACCTTGGTCGTGATCAAGCCAAGTTGAACGAGTATGGTGGACAGAAGATGGAGGCTCACGTCATTCCTGGTGGAATCAAGATTGCAGGCATTAACCAGGTGCATTGTTTGATTCTACTTTGAGTTATAACGTTCTGACTCTGCCATGTTGCAGACCGATCTTGAATACGATCCCGCGCTATACCAGCGTGATCGTGGAGAGTTGGACTGGGATCAAAGATCAATGGCATCTGGGACCTTATTTGACAGCCCCACGGCTTCATTTGCAAAAGGCGGCTTCTATGCGGGCGATAGTGCATCCGTACGGTCCATGCGGTTTCAAGGTCACGATCGCTACCTAGTGAATGGTCCAAAACAATCGGATATTGAGCTTACACCAATGGAAGCTCAAGATCCAATGGACTACTATCAACCTTCGATGTCCCGGCAATCCCTCTTACCCGCGGTGCCTCCTTTGCCTTATAATGCACCTGACACCCATATGATGCGAGAGGCCCCCATACACAGGCCACAGGCACATAGCGATGAGCCACTAATGTCAAGAACAAGAACCCCCCGCCCCGAGTCGGTCCACCAACAATATCCTCCCCAATATCCTCCTCAATACCCTCCTCAATATTCTCCCCAATATCCTCCCTCTCATTCACCATCCCCGTCCCAGCAGCATTTCCCATATCAACACCATTCGCCGCAACGGTCATACTCCCCAACTCTTCAAATGATGCAACAGCGACAGCATCCCTCCCATTCACCGAGTCCATCAACGGAGTTGGGGAATCCAAACCTTGCAGGACGAGGCCCGTATCGGGCTTAACCCCACCTGAACTGGCCTACGGGCGTCCTTCCACCCTCATGATACTGCTCTTATGACGGATGTTCTTCTCTAGTTGACCATTGTTGGATTCTCTACTCGACATTAATAACGAACTGTACAATGAACAAAATTGACATGTAAGGGACCACATAACTTATTCACTTTGTTTAATTCTTGATCAGACTAGAATTGGACTAGGGTATTATTGGTCTATTACGTTCCATAGTACGATACAAGTTGTTATCTGGAATATTTGACTTGTGTTATAGTTCCAAAGAAAAACGTGAATCGTTCCTGCGATCCCCCTCCAACCAACAAGGAGAGGTATCACACTATCCGCTATCATTTTCATCGTCGAGCTCGTGCCCACTGATATGTCATCCTGCAAGTACCTCAACGCCATTGGATAACGAAAGGCGTATGGTCGCCGCTCCATCTAGGCTGGGTCTAAGTAGATGATGCGCAAGTTTCATGGTAGATGCTGATGAGAGCTCCTCTACTCTTAGGGGTTACACATTTCTTGCCATCGCAGGGTGATTGGTGTTGACTCATACTCGCGGGCTTCATGGCTAGGAACGAATCTACGATCTCAGTCGCCGCCGTATAAAACTGCGCCGGATCCGCCACTAAACCTCAGAGCCGATTTCCATCACCCACATTCCTTTCTTACGATAGACCAGTCAGTAAGCAACCTTCCGCTGCCCATTTATGTCGCCTACCATAGATTAACTAAGGACGTCACTCAGTATATTAATCTTGTACGCCCTGCTTTTCTTCGTACTTGGCACCTCTGCCATGGCATTTCCTGTCGTATGGCCAACTCCACCGCCCCCAATATTTCTCGAAGATGGCTTTGGCATCACAATGATACCTTCTCAAAAGTGGGTTACTGGACCCCAGTTGTCAGTGGACATTAKTTTTAGTTGGCCTTGAATCTCATATAATTTGATAGCCTATCAACGCTAATCCTATTGATGAAGCTTCTTGAATCGTGCCAGAGGCTATCACGGGTTCCCTTTTAATCGGCGGAAAGGGGTGCTTATGATCTCGCTGGCCGGGGGCGGTTAGACTACAATTTTTTCAACCGAGTCAGTGCTCTATCACAGTCCACATCTTAAGATCTTACATGCGACGGACTCTTAATAACTGAATGGCAGCACCACATGGCGTTTCCCCTTGCTATACCGACGCATACCCTTGATTCGGTACCTATCAGCCGCAATTGGTTCACATCAGGAGGCACCGTCCAGCGAACAATTCCGAMGCACATGTGATATTTGATAGCTAACATTGAAGACCTCCCTCTTCGGTGCACCAAGGGTGTCATTAAGTGCTTTGTCAATGGTAAGGCTCAGTCTAGTTAGGCTGTACTATACGGCGACCATCGTGATGTTGATTAATCGATTTAACTCTGTAGTTTCATACTCGCGAGGCCAAATGAAGGCAAAAGAACCCTCTCGGCACGTTCCGCGGCTCCTTCCCGTTTAGCTAGCACAAATGCTGGACGGGCGCCTCGAGCAGCTTGTTTTCCTTTTCTGAAGCTCGGAGGCTTCCGCGATACTTCGCCGGGCACTTCCTTGAACATCTGGTCCAAACTCGCTGCACACTTCCTAACCAGTACCCCGCTCAGCGCCTTAGCCATGGATCAACATTGTAAATCATGTTCTGATGATTACAAGTACTCGGGGGGCACCCTCAAGCTCTGCTCTGGCTGCAAAAAAGTTAACTATTGTTCAACCGCCTGCCAGAAGTCAGACTGGGTTTTTCATATATTTGACTGCAAACCCCGCAGTATCAATACCGCTTACTACTTAGCGCGAGCAGTGTACAATAACCTGCTTCCCGAACACGCCCAGACCTGCGAGGATTATGGGTTTGATCGTGCAGTCACGGGCGAAGAAAAGTCAAAATTATTAGGCCTGTATATCGGTATGCCTGTGACCTCATCCATGCAATCTTTCTTAACGTGCATGCAGGTCTCATYCAATACATGGAGATCCCACCGAAGACAATTCATGATTGGCGCGTGCGCGGGGTGTTGGTGGATGAAATAAAAGCCGCATTCTACAAGCTCCCCGAGCAGTCAAGGGGTGGCTACTTTCCCTGGTTCTTGCAGAACGAACACATCGTTGCGCAGGCAGGCCAGTCCCTGCCTGATAAAACGTTGCACGATTATGGCCATGCCTCGGTGTTACGTGCTTGGAGATTCGCAGGAGGCAGTGAAAGAGATTCTGTGGAAGATATCAGGATCGCCATGGCAGGCAAACCCGTCGAAGAACAGAACTGCTATGCACTGTACACACTTCTCTTATCTAAGTGGCACCCATCCCCATCGCTGGACCTTTGGGTTAATTTTGGATTTGCATCGTGCAGAGCACAAGAAGAGGAAATGGAGTTGGGTGCTCAGTACCGGGAGTTGATCAATATGTGCACTTTCAAAGAGTTCTATGACGCATATCGCACTCATCGCTTATTCAATCTCTTCCATTCCAAGGGGCTGCAAGTGAAAAACAACGACCACTTCCGGGACCTCCTTCAGACGGACTGGAAGAAATCGGTATGGTACCTCAAAAAGGCYGTCGTAGAGGAGGACTCCACCATGCAAGAGTCTAATATAGTACCTGCGGTCCTGGTGGACTATGGTTTCGCCAATTGTAGGAACGGCTCTGAGAGGCGGCTGCTCATGAAAGCATACAAGGCTTTCTTTGACAGCTACAAGGGGGATCCGTTGGCGCTTCACGAAGCTGCGATCAAAGGGAAAATACATGGCTATGTTTCAACAGTAGTGCATGATCTTCAAGATTCGAATCTCCCTCGGCTCATGAAAAACCCATATCCTCTTCTAGATTTGTGATTAACAAACTTCTTTTACATCGCTAGTACCTGTTTTCTCGCTACGTCTCTTACTGTAAATTAAACCTCTTGTATGCAATTTTTTGCTTTCTTTCCTACAGCAGGCTCTCGACGGGACCGTTATTACCGATAAGCACCCGACTTTGACACTCCACGGTACCCCGATGGGCTGATGTTTTGAAAAACCTATCGGTTTATCTCCTCACTCGGTCTAAGGTTGATCTACGAGTAGAGCGAGGTTGCTGTGGTGCGGATGAAAAGGCCGGTGAAGGGTCTAAGACTGGACGATGGTTTCGCATGTCATTCTGGAGATGGACATTACGCATGTTAGCCTGGAGCTCCATGAACGGTTGTGGCACATTCGTAAGATCAATTGAGTCGAGTCTAAAAGGTTCATCAGCTGGGCGCGGTCGGAGGTTTTCTGCAGCAATTTCTGCCAAGAATCGCTCCGCCGCACGTTCCATCACGAGTTTTTCGACTTGTTCCTCCGTCATTCTTCCCTTGCCTTTAGTGTCGACACGTCCAGGAGTTGGAGTTGCTGGCGGAGAGAAACGATCAAGCTGCTCAAGTAATTCGGCGTTAATCGTTCTGCTCTTTCTTTGGGGCGTCCGGGGATTCTTGTCCTCAGTGCGTCGACGAGGGGTGTACCTAAGATCGTCCAATTCGGTATCCGTTGTTTCGTCGAGTTCACGTAGCCGCTTCTGGCCTGCAACAATATTAGATGACTYAATTTCGCTGGTGTTGGTCAAGCACGAGTCATGTCATCGCAAATGGCAACGTACGTCGTGGCATTGGTAAYCGGGTCCATCTCTATAGGGGGACTTGGAAGATGCACCGCATTGTCGCTGGAGACGCCACTTCCTAGTCGTCAGTGACTTCGACTGACTCGGCTGGTACATACCTCTGAATAGTTTCATCGATTTGTTCGGGGAGATTGGGTTGTAGACGGATGCTATGATGAAGGTATCAGCTAGGGATTTATGGATGTACTAAAAGCATTTCTTACGCGTCYTGTCCATCACCCACTTCCTCCATATCCTCTTCGTCGCTAGAAGTAACTCCAGCAAAATCATTAGGATGTCGAATTTTGATATTGCCTGACCAGACATCCCTATAAGACCATTCGTCGTTGATGGGCTGCCAATAGGTGAGGTAGGTCATAATTCGAATTCGGCTGAAGTCTTCGCCGCGAACAAGCTCTCGAACAGCCTTTGCGCGAGACCTAAGCTCTACRGCAGCAGCACGTAATTTGGTAATCCGTTCCAGAAACATTTGGTTGTCTTTGTCAATCACAGCCATCATTTCGAGAGTTTCCTTGATGAGATCTTCGTCCGCCGGCAAATCCTCCCTCTTTGAATAATCCGGTGGACTATCCGGATAGTAAATGTCATGACGAGGATCATAAGCCACTTCAGTTGCATCCGCGCTCTGCCCAAAGTAAGTGCCATCTGGTGGCGTGGCGGAAATACGTTGCGCGGGCGTGGCCTCGAACGATTCATCTCCCACTGAGTCCTTCTCAGAATCAGGAACGGCATGGTTCCTCGATTCCCCCACGGAAATTGAACGGGGATGCTTACGAGCACTTCTGGGTGTCTGTGGTCCTTCATTGATTTCCAGGGCAGGGATTAACTGTTCACGAGCAGAGCGATTCTTGACTTTGATACTTCGAAAGAYCATAAGTATTTGAGAATAACCAGGGTACAAATCTCACTTTTCCGATTCCGAAAGTGTTTGCAAGAGAACATCTATAATAACATCGCTCTTCAAGTTGGCTTTTACTTTATATTCCTGGGTTTATTCAGTATACAAATGCCACCAGCACTGAGCATCATACCTTGGCTAGTTGTTGTAATTCAGCACGCTTGAGCCCGCGTAAGTACGTCGCGTCCATTCGTGACAGGCAAGGTGTTCAAAGGGTGATTAGAAGGGAAAAGAATGGAAATCGTATAAGATTGGCAGCTTGTATATCCACAATAATTTCTTTGTGCCATCAAATTGGTCCGTTGCCGCTTCAATTGGAAGATGTGGCTCCCGAATTAATTCCTTGTATAGAAATGAAAGTCACTGATCACGTCAAAGGTGATATCGAAGCAGAGCAAAAAGTACTGACAAGAGTGGGATTCGAACCCACGCCCCCTTTCGGAGATGAGAAACCTGCTTTACAGGCAAGCTTTCGCTTGAGTCACACGCCATAGACCGCTCGGCCATCTTGCCTTGTTAAACGTGGATCAGATGTCACTTACTAGGCGCCCGATAAGAGGCGCTGGTCAAAAGCAAAATTGGCGTTGTTCTAACACAATGAAGGACACATCGAGACACATATCCGCATATAGGCATTGGCAGGCCACGCAAAAAGGATTTTCGATTTCACCAATTGTCTACTGCGCATTTATCGCCATCATGTGCACTTGCAGTCCCAGCAGTAGAGCAGCTCTCCAGGCTTTAAGCCGGAGCGAGCTACAAGTCCTTGCAAAGGTCAGTAATTGCAATACTCCATTGTAGTTACGGATTATCCTGATGGGTACAGAGAGAAGGCGTTAGAGCGAACTTGAAATCTGAGGAGATTATACGTCGCCTTCTGCAAAGGCATCCGCAAAGGGACCCTCGGTATGCCAGAGAACCTATGTGCCGTCCGTGACTAACACCTTGCAGTTCTACGGCACCATCGCCGGACGATAGCTCTCCCCTGAACCGGACAAAGACACGAGARGTCCTTCCAGATGCATCAAGTGTACAATGTAATATCCACGACCCAAATCTTCATCCATAGTCGTTGATATCTTCTGCAGGCAGCAATCCAAACGATGAGAATAACGATGGGATAGCCGACGTCGTCCATCATGGACAATCGAGACTTACAGCAAACCACGAGTCGCGGTCCCGAGCAATAGCCCCATTGCCTCAGCCAGAACAGATGCCAGCAGTTAGTATTCCAACAAAGAAAGCTTTGCGGTTTGTTAGACGTGAACTTACGGAACTTGTGGATGAGAAAACCTACCTGCTGGAGGCGTTGGACGACTCGAACCGTGTGTTGCAACAGAACTTAAATAAAACCGACACCGCCGTTAGAGACGCAAACGAGCTTGTTTGGATGCGAGTAGGCATCGAAATGCACATTGCCAGCAAGATGAAAAAGGATCGGACAGTTTGGGATGGAACATCTTTCATGACTAAGCGATCCCAGAAGAAATGGAAGCAGTATATTGAAGATGACAGACGAAGAGAGAAAGAGGCCATTTTCCCATTTTTCCATGCGCCATTTGGATTCTCGGCAGGGGCGAAGAATATACCATACGTGATGCTGCACGTAACCTCGGGCAATAAGAGGGGGGAAGAGGATAACGAGCTGCTTGGCGAATCTGACGAGGGGCAGAATCTCTAGAGTATTTGATATGTATACGCATGGTTGTGATTGATCCGGAACTTTGTGCAGACCGTTGACAACGGCAAACTTGAAGCTTGAATGATAGCAACAAACCGTTTAGTTCTTCTGTCGCGCCGTTGCTGTCGTCCTTCCTCTAATTCGCTGTTAACACATGTCAAGCATGCCCCTAGAAAGCGCTTGTATTCCCAAGGTTCAGCGACAACCCCAAGTATTGCGAATAAAAGGAGCCCAGGCCAGCATAATCCAAAACATGAAGTACACGAGGGAACCGCCGCGTTGAGTGTGGGTTTCAACCCTTCTGGCGGCGGTATAGGTTCAGGACCTGGTGGCAGCAGCAGCACAAATGGAAGTCTAATGGATACGGTCCTTGCTACCCTTGTTGGTCTTGGTATAGGCAAGCATTCCGGCTTCTTCCTCGGGATTTTACTGGAAAGTTTATTCCAGTTTTCGTTGGTGGGGTCGCGTATCTACAGTGGTACAAGTGGAATGTATTGAATAAAGTAAGCTTCCACGGAAATGTTCTGGCGAATTCGTCTTTAGCCGTTGGTTCAGATTGACAAAGCTTTTGCTCCTGGCTATGATCCTGCTCTCATATTGGCGACACATCATATCAAACATTACCCAGATAAAGCATCTCAGACCAGTAGGCTCAGTCGTAAAGAGCAAGATGCTATAAACAATATTGTCCATGGTCATGAGTCAGGTTACTACTATATGCTACTCGGCCCCAAAGTTAGTGTTCTTCAAAAGCCTGGGGCGAAGTCAGGAGTTCGATTGAATATTTCAGGGCACAGGGAAAGGCACAATGATCTTGGATGCGATGGCAGCTTGCCAGGCTGATGGGGTTTCCATGTGCGAAGCTCACCCTGACCTTGAAGTATTTCGTCTGAGACTTGGCAAGGCGTTAGATTATGAATATTTTGAGGACTCTCAAACTGGCTTGTTTCAGAGAAGGGATCCCAAAGAAGGTATTGTCATTCTGCACAAGGTTATGCAGGAATTAAAAGAYAATAGGTGGACCACGTCTCGACATTGAAAGAGGTTTGCTCCGCAATAAAACGTCTCAAAAATATCTAAACTCGCATTAGCTTTGAATAAATTGGAAAAAGTAGCTTTACGTTGTGTTCGGAAACGGAACAAACCTCTGGTCTTGGTCATAAATAACGTGCACCATTTCAAGAATGACGAAGAGGGTCACAATATGCTTCTCCAACTTCAACAGAATGCAGAAGCGTGGGCTGCTAGCGGTACGTGGCTGAGTTTGTGTGTCTATAGATCTCATGTCTCCCAGGTATCGTTACTCTGGTTTTTAGCTCGTAAGCAGTATACCATATGTTTACTTCATTCAACGAGCCGTCCAGCGATGACTTTTGGCCATTTCATGTGATGCGTACGATTTTTAGCTTAATACTTTTCTGGTCCAGTGCTTGACGCAATGACTAGGCAAGAATGCAAGTAGGATGACTGTATGCCAACTTTTGTTCGTTACGCAATCCAAACTAATGGACAAAGGTTATGTCGATCCCGGACTTGAATGAAAATGAATCCTTCGGAGCTGCTTCCCATCTTAGATCACATTGGAAGCTTGATCCTGCCAATGAAGAGGATCTTGAAGAAATTGTTTCCCTTGTTGGTGGCCGACTCTCGTACCTGAGCCAAGTAAGTATTCAATCTTGCCAGTTCCCGAATAACACATCCGAGTTTCCAGGTCTTAAGAGTTTCAAGATCAAAAGATATGGTTGATAGGGCGAAACGCCTTATAGCGACAGAAAAGGGATGGTTACTTAGTAAGATTGGTGCGTCTTCCCTGCTCTAGTCGTTGCACTGCTAATCGATATATTGCAGGTTTGATCCCCGACTGTGACGATGACGTGATGGACGAAGTAAGAGAACAACTCTGTCGAACCAAGCCCCTAACGAAACCGGAATGTATAGCAAAAATGGAGCTCTTGCTCTTGGCTCCTCCTTCGTGAATTTGTCAAGCTGCGACAAGAACAAATCAGGGAACGCGAGGAGGTTATTAAAGCAGGGATTACCGACCCGGGACTTCCGCTACCCGTGATTCCATATGTAAGTTCAATCAAAATTACTTGCAGTACTGTTGACTGTAGGCAGTGGAAATGCAGGCGCATCATGACTCGGGCTGACTTTATGGAAGGTAGTCACATTCCTGGCACTATGGACATAAGCTGATGGATTTTCAGAACTGGACCATTTAAATATTATCTCCATCGATGTGTGTACTAAAACCACCATACCATGTCATATCATAATTATTTTTTTCATTTTCCGTGGCAGGTTAATCTCAATGTACGGCCAAACTCGATGCTGATCCTACACGCTGCATGTGAAGTTGTGAAGGAAGAGGGCTTCGACGAATTGCTGGACAACGTTAGGGCCCGCATTGAYGAGATTGAGAGCCTGCACAGGACCCGGGAATTAACTGTATGTGGACGGAGATCCAAGCCGTTATTCTTCTAACCGATCCTGCAGTTCAAAGACGTTGGTGACGAGGGGTTGATTAGATTGTCGGTGGACAAGGGTGGTACTAAACTATAGAAGACACTTGGGAGTGATTCATGATTTAGATGTATCTTCGATACCACTCCTCTTATATATATCGCATTAGAATCTAGTGAGTGGCTTGGAATCTCAGACTGCTCAACAAGGTGAACCTCTGTTTCAATCCATCCAGACCAACTATCGTAGATGTGTTTAATGGGAAAGGTGTTGATTCGGGTGTAAGATATATGATAGCAAAAAAATGAGAATACTACAATGACCAGTGATTACATATCTTAAGTATCAAAGAGGAGAATCCCATGTAGAGGTGAACTGTTCGTGCAACAATTCGGCGTGATTGGAGTCCCGTTCCAACATGCGGGAATTTCTAGACGGTGATAGCGACTGGTTTCGAATCATCCTTCTTTTTAGCGGCCGCGGCCGCAGCAGCAGCCGCCTCTGCTTCCTTGACCGCCTTCTCCGCCTGGTTCTTCTTTTCTTGGATCTCTCTCATTTGTTGCTCTAGCTTTTCTTTTACACCTGCACCCGGACCGAGATTATTGAACACTACGCTCTTGTGTGGGCTAGCCCCGCCCATCGATCCAGTCTCTGGTGCATGAACGGTTACCATCGGCGCGGTCGTAGACAAGCCACGGTGGAATGTTGAAGGTAACGTGCGACCTTCAGGATGTTGATATGGGCAAGTGGCGCGAGTGCAGGCAGCGCCGAATTTACATGGCTGAACATAATGAGTGGGCCTTGATGGATGGGCGAAAGTGCAAGTCGATCTCGTGCAAGCGGCTCCAAATTTACAAGGTATTGGAGACGCGTGTGTGTTTGGAACATGCGAAGGCGTTGGCGGTGGTGCTTGCTCGACTATGGGGGCTAGTGAGCAATGAAAATAACATAAAATTTATGCCCTACCTGGTGGATTCAATGTAGCAGGGCTGACATGCGCTTTGATACAATCTTTGTCCTTGCAATCCTTGCCTTTCTCACAAGCTTCATTGCTGAGGACAACGCCACTTTCGGGGGTAGCAACAGGAGAAGGGTGAGAATATCGGCAATGGGCGTTCGTACACTTGAGCCCATATTTACACAAGGTAGGTGATTGTGGGCGTTCTGGCACCGCGTAAGGTATCCGGTGTTGAGGTGTAGCGGTAGCGGTTGGTGAGATTGAAGGTATAGGGACAACGGGCGCGGCAGGTGTTGGCATGGGCGCAGCGATAACAGGCTGTTTGGTAGGAATGAAAGGAATATCAGATGCTGGAACTTCTGAAGACTTCGGTGTGGTAGGTCCAGAAGTCGAGACAGGTCCACCTCTACTTCTGCCAGACCCTCTGCCTCCCCTCCCCCCACCTCTACCTCGACCATTGACCATGCCTATTGGTGCCTGCTGCATCGCATTATTAATACCGAACATTCCCATATCCTGTGGCATGACGCCCTGCATTGGAAAACCGGGCGTAACGAATTGCCCTGTGGCTGGGTTCAGCATTCCCATTGACGACGCCATCTGTGCCATCATAGCCATTTGGTTCATCATCATCTCCTGCAGCAGCAGAGGATTTGTCATATTTGCTGCCGCCATAGAATTCATATCTATCCCAGTCATGGGGAAGCCGCCTCCCATCACCATGTTACTCTCAGGTGCATTATTAACGATATTGTCAATTCGAGCTTGGATTTCGTCATGTTTCTGATTTTTACCGGAAGTCGCAGTATTCCGTCCGGCTGGTCCCCCGACTCGGTCCAGCAAGCTCCTCGAGCTTGGTGGTGGCACCGGTACCGGATCGCGCTGCATGGCGCGAGGTCCGGTCGGTAGATCCATCCGCCTTGTTTTATTCGGGAGGCTCGGTGACGGAGACCGACCGTCAGCTCGTCTTTTCTGACCGGTCGAGGCGGTTGGAATCGCCTGAGAAATAGCTTGCTGGTAGATACCATTCCGAGCCGCGCTCGACGCTCGACGAGATGAATCAGCTGTATGCGGTGGCGCTTCTTTTGGCACGCTGTCTTCGGTCGGTTCAGTAGACGATGGGCCAGCTTGCGCAGGCTCATCGGACCCTGGGGCTCCTTTGGCTGCTTCAACAAATAGCCAATCAGTAAAACTCGAGTCTGCGTTTGCAACGGGTTAGGTCGTCCCATGACATTCCAAACGGATTAACCCACCAAAATCACTGCCAATCACTATTACGGGGCCATATTAGCACGTTGCGTTACAAGGATGGGTAATACAGAAGAACGCACGATCTTCTAGCTCGCTTGTGATTTGCACTGAAAATTACGGATGAGCACGGATTGCCTAAGAAGGCCACACATACGAACCTGCTGTTTTATTGTTGATGACCATAATAGTAATATATTCAGCCATGACAGGGTCTGTTAAAAATTATTAGACGTAAACCATATCCGGTGAACGTCAAAGGGTACCTGCATCCTGGCTGTAACCCCGCTTTGTGAGTTCATCTTGAATGGATTGCTATCGATGCGCATTAGAGGTATAATGCATGCAAATGAACCCGAGACATACCTGAAGACCTGCCGCTCGTTCAGTGCCAATGGTTAAACCAAAAGCCATATTTGTCGTGTTGAAGTGAGAAGCGTCACCGCTGTGAAAGCAATWCAATCTCCGACTCATTTTCCAAACTAATCTGACTCATATGTTGTATATCTGAGACTGAACTACAGCGCATTAATGGGGTAGTGGTAACCTGGGTCGTTGCCAAGTGGCAACTTCGACCCGCCGGGGGTTCGATTCCCCCTTAATGCAATCCTTTTTGACCCTAAAAGAAACATCGTATAGCATCTACCTCGTCCCTGACTCATTCACAGGTCTAGCCATTCTCAAGATCTCAATTGTGGAAATCGCCGTTTTCTCATCATCAAACATACGGGACAGTTCATCAAGGGCCTTAACAGTAAAGCTGCGCTACAGAACCCTTCCTTAGAGAGATATACACATGCTGTGCCTGCAGCGATAGGGCAACTGATGAATCGATGAAGCCAGACTTAATCGAGTCGTTTCCTTCCGTGTAATGACTCGGGACCTCGAGTTCTCTGCATTCGAAGACTGCACTTCGATATCAACTACCAGTGCAAACAAAACTGGCAGTCGAATGCTGTTATCGTCTGTCCCGGTAAAACTCTCAAGTGGCTTGCAAAATCATCCTGAAAAGCTCAACTGCGAAGACATGAGGAAACGTGAATTAATAGATAATGTTAGAAGATGAGTCCGATAGTACTTCATCAGAAACCCTGTGGACATGTATTTGGATCAAGTGTGTTATGGGTCCATATATAATTCATATCTACCCGTGAACATCAAACAGATTGACGCCATCTCTGGTAGAAAATGTGATGTTCCCGAGTTCGTTTCCCGTACATGCTGTTTGTCCCCGTTGAGTAAGGCTTCGAAAACAACGTTAACCACGTTCATTCCACAACGAAGTGCTGTTACGTTCTTTATGCTTTGGAAGGTGATATGTTTATTGAGCGGTATTATGCATTCCCGAGGCTGTCTTATACTAGGATGATATTATAGACGCCCCCCTGACTTTAAGGTAGTCGAAGCGCCGGTACAACATCAACTCTCGATCACGATCGAAATGCTAGTTTGCCAAATATGTGCACGTTCATTCTACGTCAGCYTATGAGTCCGCGGTCGCTAAAGGCGCATGGGAAACTCGTGCGCGCCACGCTAAGGATTACGACAGCTCTTCACGTATGCTCAGTCTCCGATAGCGAATGATTTACCAAACGCCGGCTTAGATGGGAATAATAACATGAAATGAACTGATACAAGTTGGCTGATCCGATTTATTTGACATGATCTGTGCGGTGAGCGATACGCCGAAGAGGAACAGCCATGCAATCYGACTGACAGAGCATGAATTTAACGTGCTCCGGGACGGATGCAAAGATACCCTGCGGAACAAGAGCCAGGGCCAAAGCTGTGCCAAAGGAGTCCTTGCATGTCGTTGGTCAATTTGAGCATTACCGAATCGCCGAGACCGGCTTTTTGGGCCCACAGAACGCGCCCGGTGCGCTAGGGGATAGATTGCAGTCGTGTTGAGCAAGCCTTGCTTCGCCCACAGTACCCGGAGATCGCGTAACATCTCACCCGTCGACCATCCCCCTCGTGTTAGTGACACTCGCCCAATAACACCTTGAGGCATTCTAGGCCTCGTGGTGATGGCAATGGTCATCGGCACCGGATCAGCCGATCTAAGCTAATCAAACCACTCACTTGCAAAGAAATCCCCATAATCGTATTGCACGAGCTTGGTGCTGCCTGGAGCATCGATTGCACCATTGATAAGAACCTCGGTTGCGGTTTCGCGCGATAAGCGGCCATGAAAGAATGCATGGACCTGTCCGTGGATCATTTGATTGTGGGGGGGTCTATTGTGGCCGTCAATCCATCTTGGGGAGGCACAGTTCTCCACCCGCACATGACACGGCGTTCTAGGTGCGCCTGTAGTACGCATTTGTTCCCCTCAAGTGCAGTGACAGGCGGAGGTTGTCGCCTCGCCTATTCTCAGAGCTGACACAAGCTACAGAAAGGCCGGGTCTCATGATACTTCTCCACGTCCCTAATCCCGGTCGCAGGTCCGTTGAGCCTCAGGCTTGCCGTTTCTCCATTTTTTATTAGTTCGACTCGTGTTTGAAATTTCCGCACTACACGCCCTTTGACTGGGAATTTTACCTACAGACGAAGTCGTGTTGACGTTAATCACTGGCTCGACTTCGGAAAATCGGACCACGCGTCAGACCAGGGTTATCCTTCGGCCATGTTGTGCGAATATAAAACACAGGAAGCGTGACGTACGGTCGAGCGTATCATCAACGTGTGTGATTGATTCTGATTAGAATGTCCACCACAGCGGCAGTTGATACGATTCATGTGGAATCAATTGCCAGCGTCTCGACATCCGCCAACCTCGCTTGTTATCGCGATGTCACACATAAGAACCAGCTCGGCTCAACAAACCAGTCGTTAGAGTATTGTCTAGCAATTTCGTTTACATTAATAGACACTATGTAGAAGATAGCACAACTTAGAATAAAATTTAATCCCTAACGAGTGAGTGTACATGGTCCGTTGTGATGAATAGCGTATGCGGGGTATATGACATGCAAGATGAGGGTGACAGGTATACTACACGTTTGCAAATGGCAAGCTGACACCAGATCAGAGGTGGCCACTCGGCTTATGCAAGGTGTACGACAGGTCGGCGCGGGGTGAAGTCACCAGACCGCTGGAATGCAATGGCAATGCTTTCCCTTTCATTCGAAGTGGAAGTAGCGCATCGGCTTGCAACGCGTGGCGACAAGTCGGCGCGGGGTCACCAAACCGCTGGGATTGCAATAGCGAAAACCTTCTCTTTCATTTGAAGTGGAGGCGGCACCTCGGCTAAGGCGAAGTGGGGGGATAAGTCGGCCCCCTGAATCTTCGGATTGTACTCTTCCATACTGCTTGGTGTGGTCGGCGACGCCGATGAGGCCGGGGATGTTGAATTCGAATATGTTGCTGGCGGGGTATCCGGATCAGAAGAGTTCGGGCTAGACCAAGTGGAACTACTGCGAGATGGTGTGTGGGAGGGCTTCGTCGGCGTCGCATTCCGCTGTTGGGAGAACATGGGAATGGGGCTAGTGGTTGAGTTGGGCTCCGGTATCGGCGTCGCGGTCGTCGAAACAGCGGCCCTGACCGCTCTCTTGGAAACCATCTCCACAGGATAAGTCGGATATGCGTCCTGTTGCTGGGCAAAGTCTTTCTTGACTGCGCGTTCGAAGCGCGCCATCGTCTCGCTATCGACATTCAACTCCCAGTCGAGATAGGAGCACATCTCCCGCTCCATCTGGTTGATTTCCCTCAGCGTAAATAAACCTTGGGCGACGATTGTCCAAGATTTGTTTGAATACGTATCGTCACAAATCACCTTCGAGGCGATCATGTAGGCCGAAATAAATAGTCGGTGGCCGGAGGATCCTTTCGCAGACGGAAATCGCGCCTTGAGTCGCTGTAAGAGGATGAGGCCAGCAAAAACAACGGAAGGATGGAGTTTCGTCCGGTGGAGCGCGTACGCGATGAACTGCGGTAGTTTCGGCTGCTGGGTGAGCGAGCTCGGCGGATGCTCAGGGCACGTGAATARGAAAGTGATGAAACGGCCGCAGAGTCGAGCGACCGGTTCGTGACCGTAGAAGGGGTCTTTTTGCAATTGCTGGGGCACCGTCTGCTGCACGGTGGGCTGGAAGCCGCTGAGTAGAGTGGCATAAGCGGGGGAAAAAAACGTACGATGACGGGAAAAGAGCGGGAGCGGGGCGCATTGGTAATATTGGCCGATTTCCTCGGGATATCGTGGGCGGCGCCTGGTGGAACGACGGGCATCGGTAACGTGACGAGGATTGCTGGAGGGAAAACAGGCCAGGGGGGCACATCGGGCCAGCAGGTTTTAAGCAATCACCAGCTCGCTATTTTTCACTCATCAGAATAATGGCTCGAAAAAAGTTTTTGTCCACGAGCCGGCTCACTTGCACTTGCCCCTTTTGTTCCTGCACTGCCCCTCCAGCTTACCATAGCAATCTCCTGTTCGCCCCGCATTGCCTACATGCGCCCGCGTATTGTCTAAGCCGTGCCGCCTCAGCGCGCCTCGTGTCGTCCCCACACCACCAGCCCTGGTTCCCGAGCCTCCGCTGGTCTACGCATAGTTAAGCGAGCCTCCTTCAGTTGGTGGCAATTGGTGGCACTCCCGTCTGACGCCGGCAACGCTACTGCACTCGTATACCCCCTAGATGCGTAACTCATGATTCATCATGCTGTGGCTCTGTTGCGGCGTCATTGTTTACCGTGACGGGAGTTCCGACAATAAACGGCCAACGTACTCGTTATTTGTTTGCAGTTTCCGAGTTGACATGAGCTGTCCACTCTTGTTCCCCCATTTGTGCTGCTATTGATCTGCAGTATTGGCGCAACTGACAACTAGAAGGTCATAGCACCATCGCGACCTTTCTCGGTGATCGACGATCGATAATAGCAAGCCGCTCCCAGTCTCATGAATGACAATTATGGCAGACAATGGATAGGCTGTGTTTTTTTCTGTCAACTGCCCAAACGCCGACATGGATTTGGGATCCGTATCACCTGCTTATGTTCCTTTTATCAGGTGGCAAAACCAGGCATTGCCCATGCGCCACTATTATGCTGTTTTGTTGAACTCTATAAGCCATCTCCAAGCGAACTTACTTTACAACGATGCTTATTATATTAACTTCGGACTCGTGTTCCCACGTAGGATCAACAAATCTTTTCGCTACATACCAAAGATGAAAAGAAGAGAAAAAGTGCTACTGGTATGTTTGCCAGGACATGTCAAGCAATGAAGCGAGTCAGGCTGAGATAAAACAGATGGGCGCGCACTGCCTTACGACGGAAATGGGTCACTTCGCCCACAACATACCACGGTATCTCCATTCACGCTACACTGTCAAATTCTTTGTAGAATACCCATGCGTCTACGTATTCTTCCCCGGTACCATCCATCGTTCTTAGGCGTCCCGCGCGCGGTATCTTGCCGGCTTTTACGAAGCCAAGACGCTCCCACAACCTGTTGAAACAACCGCGATGACGCGTTGACCAAATTGCTTTCAGGTATATCTCAATCATCAACTCACTTGATTGACGCGACATTATTGACGTAAACAAGATTGAATACGCTTGCTTGGTATCCAAGCCTTGGCGCATAATACAAGTAAGAGTCTGCCAATACGGATCCAAATCCGGCCCCTCGTTGAACGTCAGGCACTACAAACCCCGCATTACAGATCTGTCAAATCAGCTAGTCGGCTGGATCCGGGGAACCGACTGTTCAACCTACGTGAGATGAGCGTCCAGGATAATTTGGCTTAACCTGTGTTTGCAGGGTTCAGATGCTAATTCGATCCACAGCGGAATGAGAGTGTTCACGTAGTAGAATCCAGCGACACATTCTTCCCATGATCTGCTTGCGCGGATATCTTCGAGAGTAGCTTCACCTCCCTCGCTATGCGACGAGGTTACGATGCCAAGGATTACATCGGCCGCGAAAAAATATTTTTCAAAGGCTTCACCGCTCATATCCTCTTCCTGCGGATATGTCCTGCCATCCTCAACAACTTTTGCGAAGACTCCATTCAAGTATTCCACCAGCCCTGGTGACTGCCGCGCCGTTGTTATTGTCAAGTGGATYGTCGTAACGTAGGTATCAGGACGTTTCGTGGGCCAGCTAATGGTCGCTAGGACTCTGCCCGAGCTGTGCGCTCTAAGATCACCGTATGCGGACATCTTTTGGGATATGGGTGATAAACAATGATTGATCTGATTAGATATTTTGACTGCTGGCGATAACATACTAATCATTCAACCAAACCTTCAAACGCTATCCCCTTGCCGACGGCGGCGGACGGACTTAGCACACAATGTACAAAAGGAGTAAGGTCGGCAACCATATTCCAATGTCCGTTACTGAATATGCCAAACAGTAACAATGCTAACAAGGCCAAGAGGCGCAGTCTTGCAGCCAGTACTACCTAAATTAAGGGTCACAGCTTCATCCACGTGTCATACACTAGACTTGCGAATACACGATGTCGGTCAAGGGCTTGTAGTCTAAAAAAATATGGAATGGAATGGCACTAATGGAGYGGACTAACAATGCGGAGTACATATGTACGCTCCTAGGGTCCGGACGGCTTTATGTTGCGTTCGGATGTTTAGGTAATAATTGAGCGCTGAGCGCCGTGGACCCCTTTCCGATATCAATGATTTCTCCGCTCACTTTCTGGAGCATGGACCTAGCGGGGCGCAAGGCGGGCACGCACGTCAATGCTTTCACGTTCTCAACGGAATGGAATCAAACATCCGGGGCGAGGCACGTTGCACTACTGCGCCTTGCCAAGGCTATTTTACACGGCGGCCGAACCCCTTTTCCGGTGTCGATCCTACACGGTATTGCGCAGTCACATTTGCTGTACAGGCGAAACGTTTCGTGGAGCGTACGAAGCGTACCCGTGTAATAACGGTCGAACCAGTAATCATTGTAAGTTGACTCGGAGTGAAATGAAACCTAGGTAGCGGAACGGGTAGCTTGAATATTTAGCAGACAAATCTTAACAAGTATTACTTGCAGAGTACGTAACTGTTGGTAATGAAGCAGCAATGAAAAAAGTTGTACGTCGCTTACTATAAGCCAGGGAACTACGTCATGAGCAAGTCAGAACGTAGCGTAATCCACCATCTCTCGCGTATTATCCAACAATATACTCAAGCCTTTACCGGCCCATTTCAAGTTTGCGCCGTGACGAACGGTATCCTGGGTTGATACGTCACCAAAGAATACGTATCCCGGTATATAACGATCAACAAATCTGACTGATGGTAAGTACTCGGAAGACAACCGTGGTGCGGTAGGGACTGACGCCTTGACCTCATCGTCCCTCATGCCCGCTCCGCCGTTATGAGCTTTCATATAACGCTCCTGTTCAAGCCGCCATTTATAAATAATGGAATATTGCGACGGATTCTCTGGTGATAATGTCAATTCCGGCTCAAGCTGTAAGGTAATCGTCATGAATCTCCTCTTCAGGTAATATATCACTGACTTTGACGAGTGTATCGAGGTAACCCCAAAACTGCACATAACCGCGGAGCATCTCATTTATTTGCATCACATCACTCTTTCGTGCTAGTTCGCCAATACCGAGGATCGAGCTCTCCTTCAACCAGCACTCGTGCCATCTTCTTTCTAATTCCGCCTGTGTGATTGGATAGAAGCCGACGAACCATCCCTCCAGAATAACAACGTCAAGACAAGGTGGCTGCTTAATAATTACACCACTACCATCGATGGGCAGCCTGTCACCTTCGCCATTGTGAAGGCTCTTGTCAAACCGAGGTAGTTCAACGTCGAATTGGCATTCCGCAAGCGCAGCGAAAATACGAAGACCCAAGTCTACATCATGTGTACCCGGTTGACCGCGCCCATGTAAAAGCCGGTTTCCCGGATTAGATTTTGCTAGGGACCGTAAAGCCGCGTGAGGGAGATAAAGATCATCAATTGACAGTACAGCTACGCGAAGACCCAGCGGAGGCGATAACAAGTGGTCCTGTAGAAGCTTCGAAGTGTACGACTTTCCTGAGCCTTGTGGGCCCTGCAAGCCAACAAAAAGAGGCCGTCGTTGTGTCGTTTGAAGGAGAGTCAAAATATGCTGGGAGACTCGGTTAACAATAGACATGCCGCTCAAGCACCGCAGGAACGCATGTTCAATATTTTTAAACTCCGCCTCAAACCCTCGCCAGTGTTGTCGTGTACCTGAACATTTCAAATATCCTGATGATGTCCTCCAGCGACAACGGTCTGGGTGACGACACGACCCCAGTCCAGAACATCACTGCTCAGTACACCAGGTTCAAGCGGCAGTATCAACAGGTTCTGGACAGATGGACCCCCTATACTCTTCACCGGTGGCTTGGGACGGGTGGTCTTTTAACGATTTTCATGTTGAGGATTCTTATCTCACAGGGGGTAAGTTGCGCCATGTTTTGTTTCAGCATTTATCTTACGACGCTCTAGTGGTATATCGGTCAGTCTGTGTTTCCGTTGCCAATAGCATCTGTGTTAACCTTGCAATTCGGGGCTGTCTAGTATGCTGTGCGCTTTTCCCTTTCAATTCGTCTGTGTCATTTAACCTGATTAGACATGTCAAGATGCACATGCTATTTATCTTCTGAATCTACTCCTGGCGTTCCTTCAACCCAAGTTTGACCCTTCGTTGCAAGACGACTTGTTGGCAGATGAAATTGAGGAAGGCGGTGACGCGCCCAGCCCGCTGCCAAGCCAGCGCGATGACGAGTTTAGGCCATTTGTGAGACGGTTACCAGAGTGGCAGTTCTGGCAAGTGTCATTTTGCCTCAAGCACGTCGTGTCCCCTAAATAGAAATTTTCAGGCTCTCGGCAACTCGCGCAACTATGATTGCGCTTTTCTGCACAACATCTGAAATATTTGATGTCCCTGTCTATTGGCCAATTCTTCTCGTGTACTTCTTCGTTCTCTTTGCTCTTACCATGAGGAGGCAAATTCAGTGAGTACTCTGATTCGTCGCTCTATAAATCAGCGGCTGACGTCAGGCATAGACATATGATAAAGTACAAATATGTTCCCTTTGATATTGGACGCAAAGCCCGATACGGAGGTGGCCAGTAAACACAGACCAGTGCTCATTATACCGTGTTTCTTTGGGTTTAGAATTATTGGTCTTTTACTTTTTTGAGGACAGTACCGCCATATAGATCTGATGATAGCGGTGGATGCTCTGATATGCGGATATCGAGGCTGATATGTGCATTGCCTACTGGCTGTCTAGGAGACCCGTAGTAATACCCATAACCATGTTTTAAGTGCCTTGTATGTCTGATATGATGCACCGCTTCTTATATACAGCTCGGACGGCATAATGTCCGGTTTAGCACCCACATACCCAGGTTAACCGAACAACAGAACCTTCGCGGTTGACTCGGAGAAATCTGATGGATACCGTTGATGCACTCGGCTCGGTGAATCTATCATACCAATACTCGAGAATGAGCAGTTCGTTTGCGGTGCCTTGATGGATTAGTGGAAGCGCCAGCCAGCGTCCCGCGTTATCGCCCAAAACGCCAACGATATTGTTCAGATCCAAGAGACGCCTAATTGACCCCTTTTGGAGCCTGTATAAGGATTGTGGATAGTGAAAAATGGAATCTATTCCAAAAGTAAGCTGCACTGGACCTCGGTCGAGCTGAGCTCTTTTATGAATAAAATGCTTTGTCGTGGCCGCGGCGTTCGTGGGTGCACCGTGCCCGACTAGGGCCGCAGACGATCCTGAGGGCGAACAAGGGAGATAATAAATTCAAATTTTTGTTGTTAACAACTGGAGTTGGACGGTCTTATCGTTCACTGCTGCTCCCACGCTTACTAGAATGTTTGTCACTATATTAGATACTTCATTTTAGTTTCTGACAAAGAATTTTCCAATTCATGACTAGCACGAAGATAATCTTTTTTCCGGAGAGATCAGGCCATAGACAAAGGACCTTGGAAACAACAGGATTCGTAAAGGAATTGCGATTGTACGTATCAAGTCAGCCTCCTACCCGTATCAAGTGTTATTCAACTCCTGCTTCGAGTTTGTATGACTCATAAATGTTCATTTGATGACAGAGGTTTCAAACGATTTGTCCGTGGATGCGCTAGTCTTTAGCCTCTAACGGTAAGCCTGCTGATGCACATGCATAGGCACCGCATGGTGCTGCAAGGCACTACGGGGCGTTAAAGTAGGTCCGGGAGCCTTCGTGTACCCTGGTGGGCGATGAGTGCACGCGACATGCATGCCGATATTGTGGGAAAGATTAAGCAGGGCCCTCTCTGAAACCGTCAGTGAAAACACGGATCTTCTGTGGCGTCAACAGCTTAACACTCCGACTCTGAGTCATCCGAAGGCAGTCTGGGCCCTCGGTGCTCAATGGCATGGTCGTCTCATGCCAGACGCAGCCTTGGTACAGCGAAACGGTGTTGAAGATCCTTTCATTCCGGACTGCAGGAATGCAAAACGCTGCGGGGCACATCCGGCGTGTGCTGCATTCGACCGACGGTTACCGATCCGAAGCCTCGTAGGTTCTGGGAACTGGATCGGGGATCGAGAACAAGCCTCTCAGTCCAGGTGTCTAGAGCAAGGCTACTGACTGTTCTTGACTTCCGAGCTCCTGAGTTGTGAAGGTACGCGGGTTAGAGATGCTTGTTCCTAATAGGTTAGCTGCGCTGCCAGGCTGGTCAATATGAGTCGAGGTGTATGGGTTGGATGATATACGTAGTCAACTCCGACCTGTCTGTGTAACTCAATAGATGTGAATTTTATGTCCAAGCAAAACGCCCACGGACTCCGCACTTCAGAATAAAAATAAACATGTTTAGATCCGCGTTCACCAGGTCTATGGCTGTGTCGATCGAAAGAAAATCCTCTAGTCATATTGCATCAGAGATATTTGCAGCCGGTTTTCAGAAGCATACGTCRCCAAAAGGCAGCAAGTATGAATCGGTGGCTGCATAAAATTTTCCAAGTGGGAATGGTTGACACAATGATAGTCATAATACGCTGGCATGGACCATATCATTCTAACATATCAAGATGGGGGCTGACGGAACATAGTACCTGTCGGACCTAGTTCGTAATGAGTACTGAGTTCCCGAGTCCGACTTCGGAGATGCTTCAATTCTTCGCAAGGGGTCTATCGCCAAAGGGTTTGCTCTTTGTTCCCTTACTAGTCTGGGTTAGAAGCGACGTCGGATGAGAGATCTTGATTCTCGAAGGTAATGCGCTGATCCATTATTTTGCTGTCGTCATGCCCCTCAGGCTTGGTTATATTATCATCATCATAGGTAACACTTCATCAAGAGTATCAGGTTCGGTAAATCATAGACAATATTGATACATGTCACGTAGACATAAAAGGAAAAAAAGCTGTAAGTACCAAAATATCATGTGAACACGCGTCTCGCGAGCTGTTCCTTATGATGGTGTCCGTTATGGACCCGGGCCAGGAAACTCCAGAGCGGCCGCGGTGTCCCGTAGGTAAATCAGCGCATATCGACAAGTGCATTCCCCGAGCCATGGGTGCGGTAATATATAGGACGACCAAGCTGGGACGCGAACTGGTCCCAACAGCAGCATACACGTTCTTTTCTTCACCATATCCGACGATTGCCGGATTAACCATCCACGTTGGATGTAGCTCGTGTAAATAGAGGGGCACGATGAAAACGCACGTTTACGATCGACTCCCTGAGGGCTAAGATGCTCGCGGAGCCTGATGCTTTGCAAGGAGGCTTTTGCAGCTTTTGATGGAATTTTCGCGCGCGGCGATTAAACGCTTCGCTTTCGGAATATCCAATATTGAATAGTCTGGTTTTTTTGATTCTTTCTCCTTATCAGGCTGAGCCGAGGGGTTGGACCGTGTTTGGAGCTGAGCACGAAGCTGGCCCAAAAGATCGTCTAATGACGTCAAAGTCGTTATACAATCTTGGAGTTCTTCTGATTTCTTGAACTCTCGGCAAACTTCCTCAGCACAGGTTTCTATATGGGTAAATCTTGCTGGGCCCAGTAAAACGCCACCATACCTAGAGTGGCAAGGTGATCAATGTCAAACACACATGGAGAGGAGCCCACACACACCACCTACTCACAATAACGACTGCGTCTATAACGGCAAGATCTTGCATAACCTTGAGCACTCTATTTCCGGCCCATTTCTCGCCATCGTCGTCGTAACCGTGCTTAAGTTCGAAGTCATCTGGCCCGCAGAGACCCGTGGATCCTGGTTTCAGCACCATGCACCTCCATGCTGCGATTTCATGAGTAGCAGGTTTGGCGCCGTGCTCAACGTGCTTCAGATGGTTTATGCACTCGCGTGCATCTTCTAGGGAAGAAGCGCGAAATATGTGCGCGACGAAGAGGGAGCCTCTGTCGCGAATGTCCTGAGAGGTTGCAAGAGGACGAGGAAGAGGACGAGAGAAAGAGAAGAAGGAGTGGAGAGTGCCATGCATCAGGCGACGCGTGACGTCCGGTCACGCGTCGCCTGCGTTCAGCCATGTCCTCGCCGTACTTCCCGCCGCCTCCTCATTCCACGCCCCAGCATTACGCCCTCACAAGACCGCGCGCACCCAGACAGCCGGTGGTCAACCCATATGAAAAATTCACCCAGGCTGATTTCGACCATTGGATAGGTGGCATCACGGGGGCTCTGCGAAGAGCACTCGGACACGAGCCAGATGAGCCGGAATCAGTCACAACCGTGTTTGAACACGGAAACAGGCACCAGGAGACGTCCGACGACGACGGATATGCAAGTGAAGGCGAGGGCGTGAACGACAGTCTTGCTGATATCCGGGCTCGCTATGTCACTCGTCTGAACAAGGGAAAGGGACGCGACCCAATGGAAGGGCCGGGTCTATCGACGTGGGGCAAGGGTAACAAGGACATGCCCATTGAAATCGATCTTGGCGAGGATGGATCGCCTGACGAGGATGCTCTTGACGATGAAGAGGTCCTCCAGCATTTGTCATTCGTCCACGACTCGGACGAAGAAGAACAGGAAGATGCAGAAGAACAATTGCCAGAGCAGTGGCAGCTTCCTCAGAGTTCTCTGAGAACTCGTACAGACGACGTGAGTGATCAAGAAGCGGGCGAAGAGGACGACGAAAGTGCATCCTCTGATGGAGATGAGCGACTGGGTTCTGACGATGTAATTGAAGTTTTGTCATCTGACGAAGAACCCGGGGAGGCGCAGAAAATTGCTAGTGAGGATGAGCATGGATCTTCAGAGGATGAGGACCTCGGCGGAAGTGCCGAGGAGGATGAGGGCAGCGAGAGAGATGGAGAAGAGGACGTGGACGCGTATTCCCCAGTCTCCGGCTCTGCCCGTCCCCATGGCGTAGTCGTTGCTGACGATGACGAAGAACTGGAAGAAAACCGGAGTGTAGATGAAGAGGAGGATCTTGAGGAAGGAGATGAGTATGAGGGGGAGGGCTCCGATGAGGTGGAAGAGGAATACGATGAGCTTCGTCCATCTAAAAGGGATGGCAACCAGTCTCCCGAGGGGGGGATTATTACCTTGGACTCTGGTGAAGAGGAAGACCAACTTGATGATGAGGCCGATGTTATTCAGCCTCCTGATCACGATACTGGTTCGCATTCTATTCATTGCAATCATACATTATTGCTAATCGGTTGTACAGCATTTCCACCCCATTCTAGCGACACACAGACTCATATTGAAATCAGGGATCCATGGCTTGGTCCGCAAACATATGCGGAAGACTTCTATTCTGGAGGACCCGTACTACCTTTGCCTGGAGCGGCTCTTACTGCGCACCACTTGGGTGCCAACGACGACGCAGGTTTCTTGACGCCTGACGTTGTTACACCAGCTGAGAGCAACGAACGCGAATCTTTAGCAGATGAAGAGCAAGACGACCTTTTTTCGCACCAGCCTCACCTGGAGTTCGTCCATGGGCGTGGTGCGCAGGCACCCGAGGTGGCATCGGTTGAGGCTGAAGTCGTCGGAGCCTATGACGTCACCATCATGTCTAAGAAGGAAGACCATATCTCGTGTAGTAGTCCGCCCCCCGTCGGAGAGGATGCTGAAAGCACTGATGTTACGCCCGCTGGCGCAGAGGAGATTGTCAATCGGGACGACGTCCAACAACGGGACCTCCCAACTATCACGGAGGATGACACAAAAATCTCGCAGCCACTACAAAACGATGTCCAGAACGCCCAGGAAGAGGCGTGCCAGGCGGAGGACGACTTAGATAGGGCTTATGAAGAGATGGATGCCGAGGTTGAACGAGAGAGTCACGCAGAAGATTCCCTTCGGCAATGCGAGCAACGAGACGAGCCATCGCGCCAGCCCCCTGTGACCCTAGGAAGTTTGACAGTTACCTTAGAGGAAGTACCTGACGAGGACGCATCAGACAAGGAAGAGGAAGAACAGAGATTATCCTCGAGTCCTGCCGTCGTGCCATTGGGCACCAGTGACTTGGACGTCGATATCGAATCCATACTAAGCGATGAACAAGGCGAAGGTTGCCCTGAAGACCTATTCTCTCTTCACATGTTGGAGGCGGAAGGGCAAGAGATCGTTGTTCACGCCGAAGGTAAGCTATGAGTAGCTGGGCGCAGCACATCCTTATACGTGCGTCTCAACAGATGAACCCACTACGGGGACCGAAGAACAGGTGGTGCCGGAAGTGACAGAAAACGAGGAAGTAGAACTTGAACAACCCCTTGACGTGGTAGAACATGAGGCTTTGGGTTTGCCGGTGTCAGAGCCCTCCGCTGACGACCCTTCCCTCCTCGTTGATCTTGAAGAATTCCCCAATGATACTACAGCCCAAACGTCCGTGTTCCCGCCAGTCGACTTTGTCCATACTGCAGTCGAGTTGGAGCTGGAGCTGGAGCAACAGCAGCTTCCAACTCCCCCAGCCGAACAAGAAGAATCCCTTCACCGCTCGCCCATCAGACAGCCATCTCCAGAGCCCGAGGATTTGYTTGATACTACTGCAACTGAGTATGACTATTTGCCGACAGCGGAAGATGAAGTAGACACAGAACAGACTACAGCTACTTCATCTGCTTTGGACCAGGAGGTATCTGAAGCACAGGCGAAGCCTCTGTTTGAAGAAGCCGCTGATGGGATTGACTCCATGGAAGATATCGCACACCAGGCGTCCTTGTTYGAGGAAGCCGTTGATGAGATTGATTCCACGGAAGATATCGCGCACCAAGCGTCCTTGTTCGAGGAAGCTGTGGATAAGGTTGATTTCACGGAAGATGTCTCGCACCAAGYATCTTTGTTCGGGGAAGCCGCTGATGAGATTGACTCTACGGAAGATATCATGCCCCAAGCGTCCCTTGAACACGAAACCACTATCGCAGGTTTCGACGAGGAATTCGTCGATCCTACATCAATCCTCAACGCGGTCGACAATGATATCGATGTGCAAGATGTAACTGATAATTTAGACGCCATTCCGGACGATTGGCCAGGAATAATCGACGAAGTCGCGTCAAAGGCACCTAGCGAAGAGTTTTTGCCTCTTGACGAGCAAGAGTCAACANGTGTTTATTCAAAAGAGGGTTCAATCGTTAGTCTCCCAGTAACAGATGSATCTCATGCTTCCGGTGCTATGTCTTATGATGTTGAGGTATTCATGGATGAAGTGACGGATGATGATGCCGATGGGGAATTTGATCCCGATACAAGCTTGAATTTGACCCAAGATAGTTCGAGTTCTCGTGAACTGAAGGACCTTGCTGGAGAGATCTTTAAAGATGACTGGTGGACGTCAGATGTAAGTGGGACTAAATATCTTGTTTCTCCGCTAACACACTTTCAGACCTGTCGTAAATCACCCTCAGAAGGCGACAGAACTGCCCATACTGTAGTTAAGCATGATGAGGACCTTGGTCAGGATGAACGTGCAACAGCGCAGGGATTAGATGAAGAGACCGAACCTGCTGTGACCTTCACTGGCCACGGTGGAGACGAGGAAGACATTGCATCGTCTCGCGAGGCCTCGCCCTCACCACAGGCCACCAGATCTCCTTCACTGACCGTGGACCCCAAAGAACTCATGACAGGGTCCCCGGAATCTGTTGCACCTGCAATGCCAGAAGACTCGCCCGAATCAGAAAAGGAGTTGTATGGAGGTGCAGAAGCTAATAACCAGGTTCAGACTCGCGAAAACACTGTCGAGAGCATAGTTAGCGAAACTCTGCTTGCCATAGAAACAATGACAACGGGCCCAGAGGTGGCTTCACCAACTATACCTGGATTGATGTTGGCCGCCTCGAAGCGACCTCCATCGCCAATTCCAGGATTAGGTACTCATCTTTCCGGAGAGACGGTTATAGAAGCAGCAGATAGCGAGATTCCTGGCCTTACCTGGTCAAAAATGGTCTCGTCGTCTGCGCATGTCAGCTACGGTTCATCTTCCATCAGCGGCGGACCATTACGATCACCGTCATTCCCTCAACTTGTGCCATCCACTCTGTCGACATCTAGCGACGCGTTTCTTGCGCCACGTCGGGCTACAACGGAGCAGGGTCTCTTTCCGGACCCATATCCATACAGCTTATCTACTCCTGGGCTTGACAGTGTGAAAGATGACGGTGAAGACACTGACGAAGATTTGGAGGAACAGGATATGTCCATGTCGTCTTCCTCAACTACATCTACGGCAGAAAAAGACATTGTTGAATCACTTCCAGAGAACGATAAAGAAGGCAACAATGCGTCAGAAAAACCACCCGCTCACGAGGCGCCAGAAACTCATGAGGCAACAGACAGCGATCAGGTTGATCTAGACCTGACCCAGGATACAGTTCAGCTGGCAGGGTCTGATGACGTCTTTACTTCCGGCGACGCGGATCAGGATAGGGATGCAGATGGCGACCTTGATCCCGACTTCTTGCAGTTCCCTGACAATGTGGCCGACGAGAATGTGGCTCCGACAAAACTGACGCTCGTGTTTATGGAAAGTGCCGTCACGCCACAAGTCATTGAAGTGTCACCGAATGTAGATATCAAGGACTTTGTTGAATCACCCGATTTGCCAGATGAGGCCATCAATGAGCAGTAAGTATTCTCACCTATGTCCTAAGGCCATTCAAATAACGCGACGTTTGCAGGCGCCCCGAGGCAGACGGATTATCCCCGGACGCCAACGCACAGACAGAATTTGTAACCGAGGCGGACGTCGAAGGATCTGACTTGGCGGGCATGCCTGAAACCGAGGAGATTCCCAAGGCCCAAAACACGGATTCGCGGCACTCAACCCCTCAGTTAGTCGACATTTAATTTTTTTTTGAGATACAACTGACATATGACATGTTATCTCAAGGCCTTCCATCCCCGATGAGCCAGACGTTACTACGCCAACCCAGATGTCACTAACGATGGTTGATAAAACATCGTTAGACACACTAGTTTTATCTCAAAATACCAAAACCTCACTTCCCGAGAAATCGACACAAAACGGAAAGCGGAAACGGAGTCCTTCTCCACAGCCTCAGCACACAACGGAAAGGATTGATCGACAGGAAGAAAATGGGGAATCTATTTGGGCGTCAGATGATGCGAGCCGTCGTCGATCGTTAAGTCCGAATGGAGCTAAACGTGCCCGTATCGATCACGTTATGAACGGAAAGCGCCAYATAAGCTATCTGACTGACCAGTCATCGTTATCGTCGGATGAAGACGACAACTCCGATGCCAATTCTACGGGTCATATGTTGCGTACAGCTAGTGCGAGTCCAAAATCACCAGCACCACCAGCACCTGCCGCGACCGTTGAACCTTTTTATCCAATGCTCCATAGGCACGGCAGTGGAGCTAAAAAACAACTTTATCAAGAGCGAGTGTTTTCTCAACGGCCCACTCAAAAAGCGCAGTTAGGTTCATCTATGACTCGCCCCTCGTTGCCCGCATCTACCTCGAGGACCACACGTTCAAACTGTCGTTACCGAAAAATAAGTGTACCCAAGGAGGATGATGGTCCTCGTGTTTGTTTCCTTGTTCCCGGATGTTCGCTTGGCGATGAAGAAGTGATTGAGGAAAATGAGATAGAAGATTTGGGAGAAGCCTCATACGCAGACAGTCTGCGAATGATTGGGGACATCGAATCACTAGACTTTGATTCATATTTGATTGGTGTCCTCAGACAACTTGTCGGGGTGGACCTGTTACGGGAGCAAGAAGTATTCTATCTGCCTGCTCCAGGGGAAGAGCCTATCCGCAAACCACAGCTCAAGAAGACAGGTTCCGACAAGTCCGCATCGGGTAAGAAATCTTCCAAATCTGGGAATTTGGACACCTCTAGCATCCTTGGTACGCCGCGACCTTCRATCACATCTGTAAAAGCGCCGTCCTCAAAGGCTGGATCTGTCAGCACCACAGCCTCTCGCCCGACGAGAGAACGGGGTTCATCCACACCACCTTCGTCTCTCCACTCAGACTTGAGTAGTATTGAAGGAGAGGAGATAGAAACCCCCGAATGGAAAGCGAGGAAAGCGGCGCGTAGCAAGCTTGAAAAGGGAATGACGTTAGCTACTGTAGCGGAACGTTCAGGGAGAGGTGGAAAACAGGTCAAACGCAGCCGGCGGCTTGCCAGCGATGCATTGGCATTCAAACCAGCCTCCGGCTCCGAAGGTGAATCATCTGATGATAACACTTCTCAATCACGGCATAGGAGTATGCGGACTACAAGTCGAGGAAGCGTCAAAAGAACCCATTCGGGGAGGACGTTTGCAAGCCCTGAAGGCGGGGGCGGACGGGATGCTAAACGACACAAACGAGACCGATAACCAAAAATTGAAATGCATGGACGAATTATAGCATATCGTTTAACATGATACGGTATATATTCTTAATCTCACAGCAATTGGGTCGTCTTCAGACTTATGTTTATGTTTATGAACGCAACATAGAAAGTTGTAGCATATCACAAATTAAATCATTCTTGGAAAGTCATTCTGTGGCTCTGTCTCTTCCAGTCGCCTCACTTTCCACTTCAATTTTCTTTGGACCTAGCGAAAAAGGCGGCCGCGCTTGAAGCTTGAAGCTTGAAGCGGAATCGCGTATATTTTTTCCCACAGCCATCAGCTCGCCTGATTGCATTCAGTTAACAGGTGTGCGGCCAAAGTCGGGAAGATATTAGTATTACTGACTTGACATCGATGTGTGCGATACAATCGCCCGACAAATTTCCATGTAAGAATAATGCTTCGTTCCTCTTCGGTCAAGCAAAAAAGTGACAGGTGCAGAAGGTAAGAAGGTGAAAGAAATCGCCGCCAAGCATTATTACACAGGCAAATGTCTCGGCAAGTAAAAGGACTATACCCGTCTAGGCCGATATTTACCGCTCCGGGAAAGATGGACGCTGACATATGGGCAGCTCTTGCCAGCAAAGTTCGAAGTCTGCAAGACTGCTAATGGTAAGCTCGTTATGTCGCAGACTCGTTAAATTCTGGTCGCAAGGATAACTTGCCGTCCGCATCGGCCTTGCAACTTCTTAGACCAGCATTGAATATTGACATTTGCTCAGGCTATGAAGAATGTGTTACGCAATCATGGAATTTTTTRAATGGAGTCGGATTAATAGATCTATATACTTGATGAACGTGCTCAGCGTCGACTATTACGCGGGTTGGACAACAAACACCATTGGAATACAGTCAACCGTGAGACCTTAGTATCTCGAWATTTATCCTCGCTTACTATAATTGTTCTATACTCGCAGTTGCTATAAATCTCTGCTTATGAAAGACGAAATGAAGGCAAGCGTAAGCCGCACTCGTAACTATACAGGAGCTCAGAGACGCATATTTCGCCGAAATTGGGACTAGCTCTGGAAAAAAATGACCAATTAAAAAGGGATAGTCGATGGTGGTGTCTGTTTTACCGCATGATGACCAGGACAAGGAACAAGCAGCCCGCTACACATAGGGGTTTCAAACCAAAAAAACAAGGCTGAAGCGCTGCATGGTGCCGAGGAGCACGGACCCCCTGAATCCATCGTCAATAAAACGGGCGGCAAGTCAGCGTATTTGTACCCCCTGATTGACAACCCGGAAGCAACCTGAAGACCGCTTTGATTCCGCCGTTTTGAACCATAGACATAATACAAGTTACTGAGAAGCGATGTCGAAACACGCACGAGCTGTCGTGTGACCAGGAACTTGACTAATTCGTCTATGATAAATCTGTCATAAATTAAGCATATGGATATGTGGCTAAAGTGGTTGTTACATGACATGGTTACGATGCTGAACTTTGTGGCGATGCTTTGCGGCGGCTGTTTACTCATGATGGCGTGAGACCGCCGCCCTGAAATTAACAAGTCAATATGATCTACGCGACAATCATCGAGCATTTTGTGTCATGATCGCAAAGACCTAAGTAACATCGTCTAACGACATTATTGGGCCGGCCTCACTTCGATTAGAGAAGTCAATCGAAAGCTGAACGTACAATACTAGTAGAGTTGATTTTCGCTTCGTATTGCAGGCCGCTTCATGGCCGCCATCTGCACCAAGCTGTATTTACAACCATGGTCCCGCGCCGCAAGGACCGCCAGTGGCGCCGAGTTTTTTGTCGTACTTCACGGAGTCTGAATCTTGCGACTGCATCGCTTCTGCGTCAAGATGTTTGAATGGAAGTTACTTCGTGATCGTATCATACATTCAAGTGCTCCTGGCAATCGCCGGCCACATGGTCAAAATGTAGAACTGACATTAATCAGTTGCTTCTGTTGCCCCTGGGCTGGGGCAATTTAGCACAGCAAGGTTCAACCCGTATCGCTTAGAACAACGATACTATACAGCTAAAAATTTCAAGACTCTTCCCATATTCAGCAGTCATTAAAACCACGTGTAAAGTGCTGCCTATARGTGCATGCACCCTAGTATGAAGCCACCGGATGGTAACGAACTACCGACGGTCGCAGATCCGACTCGGGTACCGCAGATTAAATCTTCCCATTCTTKGTTCAGTTAAAATATGAAATACATGGCGCTACAAAAAGCTGGGGTGAGGCTGTGTCTCATTTGTGGAAGGTTGCGAGTAGACTAGACATACATGGAGGTGTACATAGATGTTGATGCTAACAAGTGTCCGGCAACAATCTGAGGCCGGAAGTGCTACTTAAGGCGGAATTATGTCGCACCTCTATGTTGGGGCACCCTGGTCTGGGAGGCGTTCGATTGCATATCGCCTTTTGACAATGTACATCAATGGCACGCCGGGTATCTGACGTATTCGGCGACGTAGTTCTCTATCGCACGTGGCCACAATGTAACACTTGTGAGATGTTACTCGTTGAACTAGGCAATCATCAGCGTATGTTCCTGTATGGGTACACTTCAGTCGCTCAAAGCGTGGATCTCGGGCGACACTGTCGGAAGGACCGGTCCAATGCTATCAGYGGCAGAGCCAACTGGCCAATTTTCTACTCACCGTAGTGCTACGCGGTACTTGTGGCCTAGTTTCTCCAGTTCCGCCATGACACAGTCCGTCACACATGGTATGCCTGTGCAGCTTTTGACTATTGTTTCTAAGATGAATTGAGGTACATACATTTTGCGTATAGGCAGTCCATCATTCCCGATACCAATTCGAGCTTATTTTGGAGGCTGAAGTTAATGAAATTGGTATCGATCAGGACACGATACGGTGGCACTAAAGCAGTGTTATGGGCCAAGAAGAGTGATGATGCGACTTGGGGTCTGCGACGGAGTAAGAATGAAAAGTAGGGTCGTGAAGTGAAGCTCACACTCTGCGCACAGCCTTTGCTTTAGCTTCTTCTTCCTTCATTTTTTGTTTCAATTTGTTTTCCTTCCTTGTTTTTGTTCAGAAAGTGTAACGCGAAACTAACGGTGACCTACAGCCGAATGTCATTCGGATGCAGCAAACGTTTAACGGCTGCAAACTTCCGGGTTTTCTTGGCTTTTCCCTGTTTTGCCCTAGTTACAAGCACTAAAACCGTTGTTTCATACGTACCATGCAAACTCAGGTTCGTAGGAGCAGTATTTTTCGTGTATTACACCGCCACGGCAGTAGTGAGACTGATGTTCACGTGGGAAATTACCAGATTAATCACAATGACACTCTCCTCCTGCTATCTGCTCCGGAGACAATCCGTGCACGTAGCGCCTCCCTACAAACCTGAATCTACAGAAACCGTCCCAAAATACGAGCCGATCTACGCGGTGGGAAGAGAATTCAAACGGATTTGGTCTCATGTTATCGTGAGCCAATGAGCAATGTTACTTTGTCGCCCAATCACTCGCCAAGCAGCGTTACTCGTAGTACGTTGAACTACGCTGCATGGATCGCGTTGTATAACGAGTGCGTCGCCGTATGAGACCACGTTCGCGAAGAATTTGCTGGCATCCCGGCATGTATAACATAGAGCTATACGGGGATCGAGGTCAGATGAGACGTAAAACTAAACCAGATTGGCGAGGCACTCGGGCGGCACAAGGTGCGATGTAAAAGTTGCAGAGGCCGGGTAGCGGAGAGCGCCCGGAAAAGGAAAGGCCAGAATCCGAAGCCGAAGGTCCCGTCCAGGATCTCAGATGTCRACCGTATGCACTTCCTTCCCTGCAGTATATATACCACCAATGCCTCCTTCATATCTCAGTATCCTCAACCACAATGACCATTCTCTCAGGCCCCGCCACCGAGTCTCACTCCTTCCAAAGGCGTTCGTCTATCACTGGTCCTCTCGTAGACGCCAAGGTCCAAGGATCCCCAGAAGCCACTCTCTTACGGACAGTCACTCTTAACACGCTCAAACCTCAGCAGGCACCCTCGCCCGTAGTCTCCAAGACACCTCTTCTCCAGAAGTTCATCGAGTCTTTTAGAGAGCTCGAGGGCTATAAGTAGGTCAACAACTTAACCGTGCTTTTCTCCTTTTAACAAAATCCTTGCCAGAAACGGAAAATCTGTTGTTGTTGACGGACGTACCCTCTCCATCGCAGCTGTCGCGGCCGCTTCACGATACTACGCATCGGTCACTCTTGATGACTCTCCTCAAATCAGAGAGACACTCAACAAGAGCCGATCGCTCGTTACGGATAAAATAGACGGTGGAATCAGCGTCTATGGTGTATCGACTGGTTTTGGCGGCAGTGCAGACACCCGCACCGACCGGCCATTGATACTTGGCAATGCTCTATTGCAACATCAGGCCAGCGGCATCCTACCTTCCACAACCGAACCACTCGAGGCTCTCCCGCTTCTTGATCCTTTGACTTCCACCAGCATGCCGGAAGCCTGGGTTAAGGGTGCCATCTTGATACGCATGAACTCCCTTATTCGGGGTCACTCTGGTGTTCGTTGGGAACTTGTTGAGAAAATGAACGAACTTCTTAGCGCCAATGTTACTCCATTGGTCCCTATGAGGGGCAGCATTTCCGCATCTGGAGGTATGTCCTTCCCCACGCACGTCGCAAGCGAATAGCTTAATCTTCTTAGATCTATCACCCCTGTCTTATATTGCTAATACACTTATCGGCAACCCCTCAATCAGGGTTTTTGATGGTCCCCGCGGCAGTCGCCAGGTTGTTTCCTCTTGCAAAGGGCTTGAAGCTCACAACATTACCCCAATCGCTCTGGCGTCTAAGGAACACCTGGGTATCCTAAACGGCACTGCCTTTTCGACCTCAGTTTCCGCTCTTGCTCTGAATGACGCCGTCCATCTTGCACTGCTTGCTCAAGTATGCACCGCCATGAATACGGAGGCCCTTAAAGGCACTCGAATGAATTATCACCCATTCATTAGTGAAGTAGCCCGGCCTCATCCTGGCCAGGTAAGCTTGCACTTCCATAATTGGCACTGCATTTGTTAATTATCCTGTCCTGCCTAGATCGAATCGGGTAAGATTATCTGGGACCTGCTTGAAGGAAGCAAGTTTGCTGTCACCCATGAAGATGAAGTAACCATCAAAGAAGATGAAGGCACCCTTCGCCAGGATCGCTACTCTTTGCGAACGGCTCCGCAATTCATCGGTCCTCAGATTGAAGATCTGCTCGAATCGTTGAAGACCATTGTACGGGAATGCAATTCAAGTATGTATCGTATTTATGACAATCAGAGTTAATTGAATGACTTTATGACTAGCCACTGACAATCCATTATTCGATGGTGAGGATGGTGAAGTTCACCACGGCGGCAACTTCCAAGCTATGGCTGTTAGCAACGCAATGGAGAAGACTCGCCTCGGTCTTCATCACTTGGGCAAGATCATATTCGCTCAACTGGCTGAACTCATTAATCCCTCGATGAACCGAGGCCTGCCCCCATCTCTTGCGGCGACTGACCCGTCACATAACTACCACGGCAAGGGTATCGACATTGCTTCCGCCGCATACGTGGCGGAGCTTGGCTACCTTGCCAACCCAGTATCGACTCATATTCAATCGGCGGAGATGCACAACCAGTCCATCAAGTAAGCAGTCGTTACTCGCTTATAAATTTCTYTTCTCACAATGAATTTCAGCTCATTGGCATTGATATCTGCACGCCAGACTTTGAACTCTCTCCAGGTCCTATCTGGGTTGATTGCTTCGAACATCTACATGATCTGCCAAGCATATGATCTCCGTGCATTGGAAGCCGAGTTTGCCAATGAACTGAAGGAGATTGTATCTCAGGAATTGGCCAATACATTCAGCCACGCTTTGACCGACAGCGAGACCTCTGTCTTACTGTCCAGAGTCACGAAAGTGATGTACGCTACCCTCGAAGGCACCAGCACCATGGATGGTGTCGAACGTATGCAGAAAGTGGCCGCCTCGAGCTCATCCGCACTTGTTGACTTCCTCACTGGGTCCGATATGGAGGATCAGGATGCGGCAGCGGCATCGCTGACGTCTATCCCCAAGTTCCGCGCACATGTCGCCTCTCGGGCTGCTTCCGCCCTGAAGAAGTTACAGACTGATTACCTATCCGGTGCTCGCGGAGCTGCTCCTGCAGCTTCATATCTCAACAAGACCCGCCCGGTCTATGAATTTGTCAGGGTCACACTTGGTATYAAGATGCACGGATTAGAGAACCTGCATACCTTTGAGAATGGTCTCGGTATTGAAGATGTCACCGTTGGACAGAACGTCTCCCTCATCTATGAGGCAATCCGCGACGGAAAATTGGAATCTGTTATTGCCGATATATTATCTTAGATCTACACCTAGTTGTGTAATTATATAGCTTACCCTTGTATATGTACATGTCAATGATAGACTTTAGAACAAATGCATCTGAGAACAAATGCACCTGCGAACGTATGCCTGAGCATTCCATTACTAATTTTTAACATCATATCCTCATCTTATCATTAGCATCTCACCATGATCCTTCCGGAGGACCGAATAGTCATAGTAGGCGCTGGCTGTTTTGGGGTATCCTCGGCGTACCACTTGCTCAAGAAGGGGTTTGTCAATGTTTCTGTCATCGAACGATCCGAAACGCTTCCTGCTAAGGATGCAGCAAGCAACGATATCAACCGAAGTTTGTGTTACTATTTCATCTCAATCATTTCCATTGATGTGGGAAAATCAGTCGTTCGATCGTCCTATTCCGACAAATTCTATGCGGGGCTCGGTCGAGAGGCTATACGCTCTTGGAAGAACCGAAATGAATGGGGGGACACTTATCATGAGTGAAGTACACGATTAAGATCCGATTAGCTCAGGGTTCGCTAAATCGCTCTATTCTTGATAAGGTCTGGCTTGATCAATTTGTGCTCTCAGTCTGCTGGGGATGGCGGCAGAGCATACCTGGAAGAATCATTCAGGAATGACATAGCACTCGAGGCGCGCGTCAAAGAATTCATTGGGGCTGATATCCGTGGTGCATTTCCAGACGCCGTCCGTACCGCATCTTTCGAAAATCGGAAGGGTTACGTCAATCATGACAATGGCTGGGCTGATGCAGGCCAGGGATTAGCTCTGATGATCCAGAARGTCGAGGCCCTCGGCGGCAAATTCATTGCAGGGAAAACGGTCTCTGGTCTCCTTCGTGAAAACGGCAATACGGTTGGAGTAAGATGCTCTGACGGTACCGCGTACGAGGCAGCTTTTGTCATCCTCTCCTTGGGTTCTTGGACGGCTTCTGCCTTGCCTGAGCTCGGGCTTGAAAAAAGATGCCTTGCTACAGGGTAAGCGTTAGTTTAGAACTCGCGCGGAACTTGTAGCCAATAGTTTGGGCTAAAATTGAATTAGACAGTGTATCGCCATGATCCAATTAACGGAGGAAGAAGCAACAGCATACAAGGACTGCCCCACTCTTTTGGATCTATCCACTGGTTTCTACATTTTTCCGGTACGCGCTGCTCTGCTATCATGTACGCGATTATGTAAAATCCCTCACAGCCGACGAAGGGGCATGTGGTGAAGATCGCGATACACAAATTCGGATACACTCACAGCGTAAATATCGGTGGGCACGATAGAAAGATATCGACACCGCGCACCATAATCACCGACCCTGATCGTGGACTGGCAATTCCCAAGGCCGATCTCCAATTGTTAAGAGGACACCTTCGAGAAATTTACCCGGATCTTGCTGACAAGCCCTTCATGAGTACAAGGCTTTGCTGGCGCGTCCCTCGTTCCAATTATGTCACAGAAGTCTGACGCTTTAATCCACCCTGCGGTCTTCGGCGGGATCTTATATAGGTACAACGATTCCCCCGACGGTGACTGGATCCTAGGCCGTTATCCCGGTGATAGCGGCCTGATGCTCGCTACAGGCGGCAGCGGTCATGCGTTCAAGGTATGACAAAACCGTCCCTATCCGCAAAGCAGCTGACGAGATAATGTATTATTGTGCCATGCCAATTCAAGTTCCTGCCGGTTATCGGACGACTGGTGGCTGACGTCGTTCAAGACAAGTTAGAYCCTGCGGTCGCGAAGAAGTTCGCCGTCAATCGCACATATAATTCCCTAGATTGTTCGCGGTCTGGCACCACGGCGGAACTTCAGTTAGATGAGTTGTGCATGCCTGAAGATTTGTTAGTCGTTAAGGACCAGTTCGAAAGTTAAAGCAGGAGATTRTCCTGTAAATAACGAAGTGATAAAGAAATCATGTGCCTCTATATTCTTGGATGATGGTACAGTACACGGCGTCTAGACGCCTTTTTTGATACTAGATGAATTAAACAAGATTGATGAACCCCAAAATTTTTTCACGCTCTCCAGCCAACAAATTCTCGCCATGAGCGAACCTCAGAAGGTATCTTACCCTCGGTGTATCCATCAAGTCCTCCTTGAGGGAGCTTTTTAGCCAAACTCTCTACAAATAGCAGAGCAGTCTTGGGGTTGTTCAAAAGGGGGTATCCAAAGTCGACGGCATTCCTATACAATCATAAGATGGTTGCCTAGAAGCGCAACGAGAAGACGTACCTGCGGGCTACGTAGTCCTCATCGTTAATGTCCACACCTCGAGCATTAGCAAGGTTGATCACTGTCTGGACATTATATTCATCGAAGACTTCACGAAGTTTGCGCTTATCATGTTTGGGGAACATGATGCGTTTCGCAGCTACATAGGGTATGCTGTTGAGATGCTCCTCGACGACAGGGGACGAACAATAGAGYTTGAATCCTAGATTGGATAGCTGCTTGGCGATGGTGGCCATCTCGGGTTTGTTGATGTCGCCACCAATCAACACACCCGATCCTGCCTTGGGAATTTTGAATCCAGTTGTACTGGTTAAAGATGCCCAGTACGCCTCATGTATGTCTTTCCCAAAGCTTGCAACCTCACCGGTGCTGGCCATTTCTATTCGCAAATGAGCGACATGGTATTTTTAATACCGTATAGAGGCTCACCGACACCCAGGAAGGGATCAGCGCCTCCAAGCCGAGTCCAGGAGAATTGCGCCACCTTAATCGCGGTGTAGTCCCTCTTCTGTTCCATGAGGTCGACAGGTTCGGGAACGTCTTGTCCGGTAATGGCACTTGTTGCAACTTCGATGAAGTTACGACCAAGAACTTTCGATACGAAGGGGAATGAACGAGATGCACGAAGGTTACACTCGATGACTTTGAGCTGTGGCTCCTCATCGGACGACTTTGCTGGTTTCTTGATAATTTGCATGTTRAAGGGACCGGAGATCTCAAAGCCAGCAGCGACTTTCTCGGCAATATTCTTRAGGCGAGCCAAGTCGGTAGGTGTAAGAGAGTGAGGTGGCAAGACAAGCGTAGCGTCGCCAGAGTGAACACCAGCATTCTCGACATGCTCCGAAACAGCGTGGATGAGCAGTTTGCCTTCGTAWGCAACCGCGTCAACATCGATCTCCTGTGCACCATCAATGAATTTTGTCACGACYACAGGATGAAGAGGTGAAACGGATGCGGCAGCGGATAGATTATGTTCAAGGGCGGATTCCTCGAAAACGACGTTCATAGCAGCACCGGACAACACGTAAGACGGCCTGATAAGGACTGGGTAACTGTGATAAAATGCATCAGTTTCATATCGCACAAACCAAGCTCACGTATATACTCACCCGACCCTGTTAGCAAACTCCTTGGCSGATTCAACACTTGTAACCTCTGTCCATTCAGGCTGGTCAACGCCAATCCTGTCAAGGACAGAAGAGAACTTGTGACGGTCTTCAGCATTATCAATCTGTTCAGGGTCYGTGCCCAAGACATTGACACCGTTTTGTTTGAGACGAAGAGCAATATTTTGAGGAAGTTGACCTAGGAGAGGTCGTATATCATGCTGGGACTGAGCAGATGGATCAACGTACCACCGACACTAACAACAACACCTTGAGCATTTTCAAGTTCGTAGATATCCATGACGCGCTCGTAGCCGAGCTCTTCAAAGTACAACCTATCAGCCTCGTCAAAATCAGTAGAGACGGTTTCCGGGTTGTAGTTGATCATGATTGTCTTGTTGCCCATGTCTCTAAGCTTCCTAGCGCATGTCACGGCGCACCAATCGAATTCGACCGAGCTTCCAATCCTGTACACACCACTGCCAAGAACCATTGTACCGTTGTCGTCAAACTTGACGTCATGCGTGGATGCGYTGTACGTGGTATATAGGTAATTTGTGTGAGCCGGGTATTCTGCAGCAAGAGTGTCGATACGCTTGACGAAAGGTGTTATACCGTGCGCTTTGCGAGCTGCACGTACAACGTCTTCAGAAGCATCGACCAGATCAGCAATCTGAGAATCGGAAAAACCCATTTTCTTCGCGYGGCGCATGAGTTCAGCATCAATGTTCTCGACGGACCCAGCTTCCTTGAGCTCACGGTGAGTGTTGACAATGTTYTCTATCTTGTGCAAATACCACTGCCCGAAACTGTCAGTGTGGCGATAGAGGAACTAAATTGAAACCAAACCTTGTCTATTTTAGTCAAGTCATGAACCTGGTCCACTGTGTAATTTTTCTTGTACATGGCATAAGCAATAGCGAAAAGCCTCATATCAGTTGGACGGGAAAGAGCTCTGTCCAAGTCTTCCGGCGCAATGTATGCCTCGAAGCCTTTCCAGCGGGGATCAACCTGACGAATAGCCTTCTGCAAACTTTCCTCGAAAGTGCGGCCAATAGCCATAACTTCTCCGACAGACTTCATTGCGGACCCAACTTCGCGATTGACGTTTGAGAACTTGGCCAGGTCCCACTTCGGTATCTTGGTTACGATGTAGTCCAATGACGGTTCAAAACATGCCGTGGTCGTCTTCGTAACGGCATTAGGAAGTTCCGGGAGAGTGTGACCAAGAGCAATCTTGGCAGCAGTGTATGCCAAAGGATAACCGGTAGCTTTTGACGCCAAAGCACTTTAAAGTAGTTGAGTGGTAGTCGGATGGAAGATAAMACAAGCATACCTAGAGCGACTCAAACTGACGCTTCGATAAATACTTGAACATACGGGCGCGGAAGAACGATGCTTACCGAGCATTGACTTCAATAACACAATATTCTCGAGAAGTAGGATTGAGTGCATATTGAATATTACATTCACCGACGACGCCTAGATGACGGATAACCTTGAGAGCAGCGCTTCGTAGCATRTGATATTCATCATCCGGAAGCGTTTGAGAAGGGGCTACAACGATAGAGTCACCTGTATGTGTGCCGAGAGGGTCGAAGTTTTCCATGTTGCAACAGATGATGGTATTCTGCGAAATGTCAGTGGAAGGAGAGTCAGGGTTGATTTTGTCACTGACATCAGCGCCGTCGCGGACGACTTCGTATTCAAGTTCCTTCCAGCCCTTCATGCTGCGCTCGACGAGGATCTGGGGACTGAGACTAAGACCTTTCGCTGCCAAATCGCGAAGCTCATCCGGGTTATTGGCGAAACCAGAACCAAGACCTCCCAGAGTATAAGCAGCTCGAAGGATGAGGGGGTATCCAATGCGTTCAGCAGCTTCGAGAGCATCGTTGACGGTAGAAACGGCCGTCGATTGAGCCACAGGAATATCAATTTCTATTAATATGTAAGCGCTGGGGAACAGTCAAATTTAACTACAAGAACCTTTCAATGCTTGGACGAACAGATCCCGATCCTCCGACACCTCGAGAGTGCGGATCGGAGTTCCGAGCACCTTCACGCCTAACCGATCTAACACACCCATACGGTCGAGTTCAACACCGACGTTGAGTGCACTTTGCCCACCGAAAGTGAGCAAAATACCGTCAGGCCGTTCTTTTTCCAAAACATATGCAACGTATTCTGGAGTGATCGGCAAGAAGTAGACCTCGGATGCTAGTTGATGTGACGTCTGCCAAGTTGCGATGTTAGGATTGATAAGAACAGCCTGGACGCCTTCCTCGGACAGCGCTTTGAGAGCCTGAGAGCCAGAATAATCGAATTCGCCAGCTTGACCTATGCTAAGACCACCACTACCGACGACAACGACCTTATGTACGTCAGGTCGAGGCAATTTTGGCAGGACTTTCGCGGAAATTTTCCGTGCAACATCTGAGGGAGTGTTGAGTACATGTTCACCGTCCTTGGGGACGTAAGAGCCGACAGCAGGTGCGGCTATGGCGCGAAGGACATTGGAGGGATGAAGAGCAAACCGCGATATCTGCGAGTGATGGAAAGAGCGTATGAATCGGCAGGAGATGCAGCGAGTAGCCCGGATGGGCTGGAGCCTAAGAAGACTCATAGGTCGGATGGCGTGTGCCAGCAGAGAATTTGAAGAGCTGATGAATCGGAACTTGACACAAAATTTCGCCTATGAGACTCGTGGGAACGAGAGAATGACAAACTGGTGCCTTTATGAGATATATCGAAGAGAAAAGTGCGATGGCGAAAGAGAACGTGATGAAACGCCRCTTGACAGTGACACCGTAAATCTTCCCTGCGGGTCATCATTCATGCCGACGCTGGTCAGCTGCACGTCTCGCCTCATGGAAGGAACTTGTATGGATGAGAAGCGGCTTGGTTACGGCAATAGTGATCCTTCCAGTTCCCAAGCATTCCCGCGAATGCAAACGTGGCCATGCTTCATCCTGGAAGAGAGGACGGAGGTGAGTGCGCTTACAAAGCGTCGCTGCGCAGTGTCTTACCCTGCACGTTGGCCGGATTCATCCCGGTTTGTGGACCAACCATAAACATTGTGAGRACCTACACCAAGTCTGGATATCCATGACGTGATTTGCTAGGTTCCCTCAGACAACCTGGACGTTAGCGGCTTCCACGGCGGAATGCCGGAGGCGACAGTGCGGCCGCACTTATGGCATACAGTTCTTCCATGACTACGTGTCGTGACATGAACAAAACGTTCATAAATTCAAAACATATCAGACACAGGCTATAACTTTTAGAGCATACGAGCACTGCTCGGTCGTGCCTGGATTCTGCTGCGACGTCTAATTTTAGACAGCATCACAATGATGGCTATTCTTGTACTGCGGCCTCACTGTGATGACATGCGGAAGCCAACCCGTACGTCTGGCCTCCAACAGATGATCCGCAGTCAAAGACAAAGCCATGCGCGAATGGTGTGGCACCGTGCTTCTTATAGGGCCCGCTTTCCTGCTTATCATTGTTTCCCATCCCAACAAAAGAACAAAGGCATACCCGAGCCAAATATAACAGCGGCCGGCGACGCATCCATTCACACTTCTCCCCTTCACATATCTTTTGCTGCAATCTCTACGCCCAGCTGGAATGGGGTCCTTATCGCCCGCAGATGTCGCAGAAAAAGGACTGGCCGGAAGGCATACATCGCGCGTGGTCTCCATAATGTTGCCCATGTCTCGATCATCGTCAACGTCGTCTCTTGATTCGATCGATTCATTCGCAACTTATGTGACGGCGGCTACGCGTTTCCCATCCTCGGCGAGGAATTCGCGCATAGCCGGATCACGACCTGTTAGCAAAATATCCAGGAAGTCTGTGGTATCGGCAGCAGGTCTGCGAAAGATACTGCCACCAAGGGAATTGAGTCGATGGACTCGTTTCCGGTTGTGGTTCAACACATACCGGTATGTCATGTCTTAGCATTCACTCTAACAACGCCTGAACATGCATCCTGTGTAGGAAATTCTTCGTGTTTACTGTGACGTGGAATATTATCGCGCTCATTTCAACTTTGGCCGGTAAATGGACATACGCACAAAATCATGCAGGCGTATTCGTCCTTGGAAACATTTTAATCGCGATACTTGTTAGGAACGAGCTCTTCGGCCGGCTGCTATATCTCATCGTAAATACCCTCTTTTCCAAGGTACTTCCTTTCCTCCCCACGATTGACTAAATCTCACGAATCTTTCCCCAGTGGCCACCTYTGAAATTTAGATTAGCATGTACTTCAATTCTACAGCACTTGGGCGGGATCCATTCAGGCTGTGCATCATCCGGTTTCGCTTGGCTTATTTATCGTTTGTTTCAAATATTTATGAACCACAAGAAACACTACACTTCAGTGCTAGTCACTGGTGTTATCACAAGCATAACTATTGGCATTACTATTATTGCTGCACTTCCATGGGTGAGGAATAATCATCATAAGTATGTGAACTGTCGCTCATGGGCGTTGCTGTGAAATTGATGCTCCTTCGCAGCGTGTTTGAAAGGCACCATCGATTTGTGGGATGGTCAGTCAATAATTGTTTCGCAAAAGTTGAACGRATTGTCGCTCATTGTCTTTCTCTATCCAGGATCGCCTTGATCTTTAGTAAGTCTTTCGATGATCCTCTATATCTCATTTGGTACAATTTCGGTTACAGCGTGGCTTTTCGTTGTTCTCGGAGAATGTTAC
>JNHV02000055.1:0-55735 GCA_001691785.3 Amanita brunnescens Koide BX004 | reverse complement strand
AAAATCGGGTGCATCATACCATTGTCTCATCCGTATCAATGTGATGGAGAGTTCTATGGGTCTTGGTCGCAAGCGATGAAACCATTGCTAAGACGGGAGCAGGCCTGGACAGATGCTAAGTCAAAAACCAAATATAGGGAAGGTACTTACGGTGGCGTATTTACAATAGCGCCTAATGAACAGATGTTAGCAATTTGAAAATATTATGACAATGGAGAAGAACGTGACAACGGAGTCCTTACGCGCGAGGGCCAATTACTCACTCGTCACGATATTAACCATATAGCGGTAGTCATTGGCAAGGGCAATTTCCGACCCATTCTTGCGTTTCAGTGTCTTGAATAATCCGACTGCTGCGCAGTGTACATCTCCAGACAAGAACGTAATACGCAAACGTTGTGACCGAGCACGAAGTTGAAACTGCTCAATTAGCTGATTACGTTCTTGCTAGTCTGAGTCAGAATCAAACATTGACAGCAAAATTCAAGTACATACTTTGTGATGCTTTGCGGTCCAATGATCGTTCTTGGAAGAAATCAGGAATGTAATAAGCTCATAGCGGARTATCTACCAGATCATCCAAGAGCTCTGCGTCTGCATTGAACCGGTTTACAAACCCGGACAAACGACCTGCCCTTCCCAATGCAACAAAAGGGTTAAACTTCGACTCCAAAGCGGTTTCCAAGAATACCATTCGTGGATATGCAATTGGTATACCTGATTGATAGTGRAATTTAATTTCTCAGTGGCCACGGTTCAACATACCTAATTGCACAATCAGGTGTTCTACTTGCGTTGGTAATTGATGTAATTTKTCAAAGACCTTCTTATACTCCGCTAAGCTGCAGACTCTTTCCAGTGTTCTTTCYGCCCTGACATAGAGTTTGATTGAAGAGATAGAAAGTGTGGCCCAAGTTACCTACCGGCAATCAAGTAGGAGGATGCTGCATTGTGGCCCAAGATACGACAGGAATGTATGAGAACGAAATCGAACGTATGGGCCCATTTCCCCGACAATGAGCGACTTGTAGATATGTTGACCAGGTCGATCGTCAACTCCATCAATATCCACTATAGCGCGTACGTGACAATATAACATTGATATTAACATCGCAACGTACCATTTATAAAGCACTGGAAYAGAAGATAGTAAAAATATCCCCTCGATCCAATCCTGATTTACAAAGTTATTCGGAACAGAGAAGACTTTAAAATAAAACAGCTACTCTTGAAACACTGGTGCTCTCTGTAAGTCATCCGGATCTAATCGAAGATGGTTAATTAAGAAACCTTGGATTGCTCCGATAACCTACAACTGCCAAAGCCGTCAATCTAAGCATGACGTATATCAGCCAAATAACTGTTTTCTGATACACGACTCACGAGATCTTAGAGAAATGGTCATGGCATCAACTTTAACAAGTTTGGATGGAAACAAACACCCACCATGATCATCTGGCAAACAAGGAAGATTATCAATGACCACCCAACAAATCAAATTACATACCACACATGTTAAGCATGGGACTTCACACTGATCAGTTAACCAGTAGAGAATAGTGGGCGATTATAACGACGCACATGGAACTATTCGCTCTGGCAAATGCACCCCGTCTRAAGTGCTCACAGTAATGGTGAAAGAGATATCGATTGATCGCGTTCGAAATCATGTCCGTAAGTTGGTACTTCTTCTTTTCTTCCGGTTTGAGCGCAAGCCAATCCTGCATTTCAGGTTCTCGCGCCACTCTAAACCAAGCAGTTAGAGTATCGCAAGTGAATGGCATAAAAGTTCCACTTGCCCGTCACAATATAACTGATCACCGCCCCCAACCATGACATGAAACGGCTTCTGAGAGTGTTTCGCCAGCAGATCGACCCACAGAGGGTCATATCCTGTTTGGTAACCAGGTCCTCGAAAGTCCTCAGGNTTGACACCGGCGGAAAAGCCATTGCACTATCCCGAGGAGTTATAAATAATCTGTATAAAACAAAAAACGAACCGAATGTGCAGCCCAACGCATGTTCTGGTACATTCCAGGGACATAAAAATGTAACCTTTGCCCGTTGTTGATATGATACGTGACTTCCGCCTCATTACCACTCAGTKGTATCTCCAAGTAAAATCTCCAGAACGTGAACGACCTGTGACTTGCGTTGGAGAACAGTAATATGAAGGGTAAAGCTCACGAACGTATGTCCATCCACATAGACGTATATTTCTTCACCCCCTACTTCTTTTCTGCAAAAATTCGGTCCCACATGTTCGTAGTKGGCATCGATAGTCGCAGTGGTGCGGGGGTCAGCGGGGTGCGGGCCCAGGTCAAAGGATGCCCCGGATGCCGTACGTTCTGGTTGTATGATATTACTACTCGACTGCTTATCTGGATCCCACTCGTACGTCAGGAGGGGGGCCGGAGAGTATGTAGAGCTGGCATCGGCAGCTATATAGGGAGTAGGCAAGATGATATGAGAACTACCGCACCAGTACTTACTGATAATGAGAGCCGCGCCGTACCAAATGTTGTTGACTACTGTGTCGTACCTATTAAGACATATCAGGCATCTCATTTGCTAATTATAGCAACGTTGATACTTTAAGAGCGGGCCACACATAAACTATGCCGAATGTGAGGACCACCGGGGGAATACTGAAGCAGTCTCACCTGAAGAGGCGGATTCATGYGAGCAATGTGCTGAAAACGAGAGCGTTCCTCGGGAGACATTCGCGCGAGCTGCTCTGCTGCGACCTGGCTTCGTGGAGGAAGAGGCGGCGGCTGAGGCTGAGTGTACGAGCCTCCAATATAGGTCTCTGGAATAGGCATAGCATATTGAACGGGATAGTATTGGCCTTCTTCTGTTCGATGAAGGTGGCGATAAGTCTCTTGCTCCTGCAGACATTGTCAACAGGGAAATTTGCGAAGCTTGGCAAACGGTGACCTTTTCGTCGCGCCTGCGTGCGTGCCAGCCTGTGCTGTCCATTGTCGAAGCACAGCGGCGGGATGCGATATATATACGGTTGAGCGATGGCTATGCACTAATGCTAGACACTGTGCCGGAAATAGGCGTGAGTCGATCATGTGAAAATGGCCAAATGGGCGTAAGCTTCTTCGACCAGGAATGACCGAGTACGACTTCTCGCCCGAGGCGTACGAACGACACCTAGAGAAGCAGCACAACATTGCAAGATGGGTCGACAAAACACGCCGCTACGCCCCCGCCAATCCTTTCATTGCCGCCACTCCCGCAGATCGYCACGCCGCTCTCCACACCGACACCTCGCACACCCGCAACGACACAACAGAACCCCATCGCCACCACAGGTCCCGTTCATCCCCTTCGTCCAAGAACCACAGTCGCAGGCATCGAAGCACGGAGCCCTCATCGAGCCATCGCTCAAACTCATCTTCCATTCCGAGAGCGCCCCCCGCGCAGTGGCAACCCGTAGTTGATCATCGCACCGGTGCATATTACGCAAATGCCCCACATCATCCCGCTCCTGTCTACCAGCAGCGGTATCCTGACCCTCCTCGACCTCCGAGGTCGCACACAGCACCCATATATCTGTTCCCTGCACCGGGTAATCCTCCATATGCTGCGTACCCGAATCCGATAGCACCGCAGGCAAGCACGAGGCGGGTTGGATCAAAAAGGAGCAGTCATTCAGTGAGTGGATTTGGATGGACAGAGAACCGTCGGGCGTGATTGACAAACAAAGCAGTCAACAACACACGACACTGGGACGAATTCGAGCAAGCGGGAACCGCTCTTCAAGCGTCTGCTCAGCAGCATTATAGGTCGACATGCGCACGAAGGTCGTAGCTACGCGGCACGGGAAAGGCGGCGCGACAGTGTGTAACATACGAGTATAACATTATGTGCTTCTGTGAGATATCACCCAACATGTTCCACAATACTCGTCACCAMCTTCCCGTCCTGAATCACGGTCTTGAGCATCTCGGGAATAGCCTGTTCTGCGAATACTCCTTCCTCTTCTCCATCCACAGGTAAATTAACATTGATTGCACTGCACTTGGCAGTCAGGATCTCTGCGCCGAGACTCCCAGGCGGCAGATAGATTTGTCCAGAATCGGTCGAGTCAAGTTGGATCATCGGTACCATTCCTTTGACTTGAAGCTGGAACGATGGCGAACGAGTCACAGAGATGGAGGAAACGACTGAGTCTACCAAGACGGATGTCTTGATGCAATTGACTGAACACCATTCTCGGTTTAGATTATTCACTTGAAGGATAATCATTACGCACCTAGCGTAACTGCATTCACTTTCCCCTTAATAATCACAATTATGTTCTTGCATGCAAAAATGTTTACGACTTGGTTGATTTCAACGTTATCAATAGTCAACGGATCTGTATTCTCGTGGTATTCCTCGAGAGCTGTCAGTAAAGGGACGGCGACACCGCCGACTGTAAACTTACGACAAGCCATTTGTTACCCTCTAGCGCAAATTTCGAAGGCTTTTTGCCTGCTAAAGCTTGYGGTTTTGAGGGCTTAATCGGTTTCCTGCCCGCTGTAGGAAGTTGTAGGCAATGTCAGCGCCGTAATTTCCAATGCTTACGTGGTACAGTGCTTCCCGCTCGCAGTGAAGGATTTTTATGGGTCATTTCGCTCCTGTCTACTTTGCGCAATCCCTTTGTGACTTCTTCGCCACGATTTAGGTCGGCAAACACGGCGGCGACACTGGTCGCACTTGATGCGGCCGGTGTGGCAGGTGCAGCGGGAGGTGGTGGTGGTGGAGGCGGAGGTGGAGGCAGCGATGTTGCTGCTTTGGCTTCTTGTGAACTTCTAAATTCCTGGATGCTTACACCCTACTTTTTCATCAACGATGGGCCACAAACCAACAATTCGAACGGACCTTGGGATTCCAAGCTAATCCCGTCGGGTGATACTGTTGTACGTAGTTCCTTGTTTCGTCGAGAATTTTGATAAAAGATCTAACCCAATCTACGTGCTTGGTATCTCTGCGTACATCACATTTAGAAATAGGCCTAAAATGGGTGACAAAGTCTCACCCACTTTTCTTTATAATCTTTGATTATCTTGTTTCCGTAGTAGTCGACTACTTCTTTAACATCTCCGACATATATTGCAGGTTTCGACTATAAACGTGTATGTGGTCACAGAGCAAAAAGGTTGGACCGTATGCACTTACTGTTTGCACCCATCCGACGACGGGACCCCCTTCTGCGACGAACGCAAGATGAGCAGCCCAGTCACGTTCCTTCTTGTTCCCACTTCTTGCATTCCCCATATCTTCAACGCCTCTGTTTAATGCTTCGATCAGATTTACCAGCTCCTCCTGTTGTGGCTTCCGACAATTGGCGCTCAATAACACCAGATCGCGTACGCTTTTCATTTGGCCCTCGAACAGGTTTATCTAAAATCGAAAATCAGTATTCGGCGGGAGCCATCGTAAGGTCCGCATACCATTGATACGCAGCTATCGCTTGCAAAGGACTTCGTAAGCTCCACAAACGGCGTCACACACGCATGGAAGATGTCATTGTCATATGCTAGTACGGACGTAGGAACTTGTAGTTCCACTGGCGGTGGCGGCGGTGGCGGCGGTGGAGGGGGAAGTAATTGTTGGGGTGGTGGAGGAGGGGGAGGAGCTTCAAGAGCTTGAGGATTTGTTCTTTCGTAGTAATGAGTGGCATCCTCTAAGCGCGAAGTCACTGCTTCTAAGCTACGTATTCGAAGGTTAGCAAGAAGCGATCAGCGGAGAAATTATTGACAAACCGCTTGATGATAGTTGCGAGCGAATATAACCCGGACATGACTCGACGTATACAATCCAAGTTGTGTTACATATCGATTACGTTATGTAATCATCTACTAACACCGTCTTCTTCTTTGCCTTCTTCCTTCGTCGTCGCTCTCGTTCTCTCTGCTTAGCCCTTCCCAAGTCGCCTTTTGTCAAACCGGGGTTCTGAAGCTGATCAAGCTGTAGTTAAAGAGTTTATTGAGCATTGGAATTTTACTAAAACAAGGAGATCYGCGTACCTTTTCCAGTAGTAGCCTACGGGCCAGTTTGCGATTCGTGCTTAGTGACCGCGTCTCTTGGCAAGACACTCGAACACCAGTTGGCTKGTGCAGAAGTTGTACGTTGTTCTCTGTTTTATTGATTGACTGTCCGCCCTAGAGTGGATGTCACCATTGATTACACAACTAAAAATAACATCGCCGCGCACTGGACCACTTCCTGGTATTATTATTTTTTCAGGAAAAAAGGATACATTATCTAGCTATCAACACACCTCGGACAAACGACTCCTCGATATCTTCTTCGCGTAACACGGGTAACTTCCGTTCTTTATGTGCCTTCTTAAGTGCGGAATAATATATTGGAACGTGTTTTTCGGCAGTATTACTGGCTATCGAACTTCCATAAGAACGCTGCAATAAGCAATTGCTGCTCACGTGGCTCTTTCTCTTTTCCTAACGCTTCGGCTAGACTCTGTATCTCTGATACGTGGGCTTTTAATGGTATCGTTTGATCCCAATTCCGTCTCGGGACGGATATGCAATCCTGGGAGAATATGAATACATGATACATCACGCAACATAGATTTGCGCGTACGCCAAGTGTCTTGCCCAGAATGCTGGTCTTCGGCAACCTTGGTCCCTTGAATGATGTTCCTCCGAAGAACGTCTGCAACATCACGAGCCAGCTGCTCTTGGTCTTGATAAAGCTTTGGATCTGTTATAGAGCTAGCCACTACAGCGTCTTGTCGCATTTTCTGCTGAAACGCTTATCCTGCTGTCAACACGTCGATTGACAACATGATGGAGCCACTACCTCTGAGAACGGTGTCATCTCCTACATAGCTGTCAGAGATGGACTACATGTGAAGATGACAGTTACCTTGAAAGGTCGAGGATGCAGCGCGCCATAAGTTCCTGTAGGCGGAGCGAGCAGACGCAGTCAGTGGCGGAGCGGACATGCGGCACCGGTGTCACATGTGACCCGTCACGGTGACGTCTGAGTTGTTGACAGTTGTTGACGCGTCGAGGAGCAGCGTGGAGCGGCGGGCGGGTGGGCTGCGGAAGTGCGGGCATGGGCTTGAACACAATGTGTCACCGCGCAGAATCAAATCGAGTCAGATTCCGCAGAGCGGGGCGCTGAGGGGCGATGTCTCATCGTTTGTTGATCGAGACGCGACGGGTCACGTGACCAGACGCGATCGTGTTGGTATAAATAGCGCGGGTCGTATGCGATTAGACCCCTTTCCAATAGGTCCCCCCCACTCCACCCTTAAGTGTCGTTCCCCGAATCCCTGTCTCCCCCGCTTTATCTTTACTTGTCAACATCTCTCAAACTATGAGCCGCGCGAAAGCTGCTTCTACCGCTGCTGCGAAAGCCTCTAGGTCGCAAGCCGCTCATCCGTCATGGATTGAAATGATCAAGGTGCGGCGAGATCTTCCTTGTCGATGTTTGCCATAGTTGTTCGTCACTATTGGCGTATCGTTGTCATGTGTCATTTGGTGTCCCTCATTGAGCGAGGATTGCCGCAGCAGGGTTTGGGCTGAAACACTATGACACATCMCACTTCGTTCTTTGCCTTTGCATGAAACTTTCTAGCGATTGGGCTGAGACTAATGTCGTTATTGTCCTGCTGTAGGCTTGCATTGTTGCCCATAAGGATTATACTAGACAGGGTGTCTCTCGCCCCCAGATTAAGAAGTGCGTAGACGGTTCACAACTATGAATCATTCTGATAAGCAGCATTTAGGTTTGTTGAGCAAACTTACAAATTGGAAATGACAAATGTGCAAAATGCTATGCTTTCCAAGGCTCTTGGTTCAGGGAGCGACAAAGGAGTTTTCGTACTCCCGAAGGGTAAACCATTTGCAGCGGTCGACATTATAGCGTCTGACATATGAATATAGGCCCTTCTGGTCGCGTCAAACTGGCACCAAAGACCAAAACTGATACTTCAGCTAAAGAGGTAATAGTGGTGTTGAGCAATAACTGTTTATCTGCTGACGGCAACTATAYAGAACAAGCCCGCTAAACCTAGATCAGCTACCACCAAACCCACAGCTACAAAGCCCTCTACTAAACCAGCGGCAAAGCCGACTTCCAAACCAGGAAAGGCAGCTGCTAAGCCAACGAAGACGACAACAAAGAAGCTACCTAGCAAACCTACGGCCGCTAAATCCACCGGGACCGGGTCGACCGCTGGCAAGAAAGCTGTAGGAAGACCGAAATCTACTACTGTTGTCAAGAAAGCCACATCAACAAAGAAAGTGCAGGCTGCTAAGGCTAAGGCCAAGCCATCCGCAACAACGCGGAAATCTACTACAACTCAGCGTGGAGCTGCAAAGCGAGTATGTCACTTTCCAATAGCCTTTCGACAATGTTTGATTCGTTCTTGTCAGTCGGCCACGGGACAGACAGCAGCTTCGAAAGTGAAGGCGGCGGGTAAAAGAACACCTGCGAAGGCCACCGCTTCTAGAGCCGCTACAAAAGCAACAAGTGCCAAGGCTACCCCTCGCAAGAAGGTATGTTTACTTTTTATTTCATGAATCTTTCGTTCTCAATGCCATTTCAGCCGACGAAGAGGTCATAAGCGATAGCCTTTACCTTTCTATTCACTCTATCTCTTTCTTTCTCTTGTATCCTAAGGTCTATTTCTCGTATCGACTATTGTTTACTATTTCTGGCTATCGCCCTGGGTCGGATTGATGGTAAACCCGTAACTTATGGTGCGAGAGCATGTACAACATGATGTGGCTTGCTAGTGCAAATATGACGATGTAAAACGAGTGGCGTCCTCCCATTATAGGGTTAGGGTTTCTGAACAAGGAAGTTGCTTTCACCGTTCGTGTGTTCATGTCTTCACTGCTATATCTGCAACTACAATACGCATGGCACGGACTCTCAGACTCCTTCAAGTGGAATATTGTGGTTTCGGCCGTTGTGGAGTATGTTAAAGCATCACTAATTCTCTTCTCGGACCTGATAATATATGCAGTGATGCAGAGTTACGAGGAAATGTTATTAAATCCTTCGTAGTTAATCTACTCTCCTTGACGTTCATTTATGCACTCGACTTGTTCCTCCTGCCCCTAGTGCAACACCATCCGAACTGGTTTCATCGAAATATAGGGTGGTTCTATCAGGCACTGTGGTTATTTCCAGTCATGTCCGTATCGCTTTATCTTAATGTGCGTCTTCCATATTATACTTTATTACGATACAAATTATTACAACCAGAGCTTATGGTGCTCAACTATTGCACAACGAACATACCTGCTCAAGCACGGTCCAAGCGCACCAACACTCACTCGCGATTCCACTAGAAACTATCTGGGAATACTGAATGCTCTCACCAACTCCACATACCGTATAGTGATGATCTTTACCTGCCTAGTCTCTTCCTTTGTCCTGCGTTTCATCCCATATATTGGTCCATTGGCCAGTTTTGTGTTTCTGTGCTGGGTTGACTCGTAAGTGGCCCCATGTGATGTGTCGTGTGCTGCTTTTTGAAATTCTACAGATATTATTGCTTTGAGTGGGTCCTTCTTATGTAGCCCATGTTGTGTTCGTTCGTGACCTTGCATCAGATTTGTGTGGATTGCAAAAGGAATGTCCCCCGTGAAAAGGATTAGACATATAGAAGAAAGATGGGCATACTACTTTGCCTTTGGTTCGTCACCTTTTCCTGTTCCTCGAGCGGCTTGACATTTTGTTACCCAACAATAGGATTGCCTGTAACCATGTTATGTACATGGGGAACAGGATTGGCCAATGCTGCATGTTTTGCCCTTATATTCCCAGTGGTAAGCACCTATTGACAGTCCGACGACGAGAATCAGGAAACATGCTAATGATGGACCCAGTACATAATACTAGCCATGCATGCGGATCCTGTCCCTCTTAAACCGTACAGTCGTGAACCAGGAACTATGTTACCTATACGATTACCTATATTCGCTGCGGTCCTGTGGCTCAACAACAAGATGGTGAACATTCTTAGCATCACCTCAAGTTGCCAATCAAATGGATCGACGTACCCATCCGGTTTAAGCAAAGATTTTTCTGATGAAGCAGACTCCATCGAGGAGGGAACTCAAGCAACTTGTGTTCCAAGATACCCGGCAAGTTATGGCTCAGAGACCAGCAACGGTAGCGCGAATTCGTATAAGCAAACGACGGGAAGGGTTGTCATTAGGAGAAAATTAGATTAAAATAAATATCTGGCGTAGGGATCTAATCGTAATGTTTAGCCGAACCCTGCCCATTCAACCGACAGATATGTCGCTTTTTTTTCCTCRTCATCCCATCCACATAGAAGGTGTGTTTTTTTTGTCCCCGTGCCAAGCCTACCATGTGCTACGATCTCCATTGGACGAAGTATCGACGAAATGGGCTCATGCACAGTCGCGACAAAGTGAGAATGATATCGCAAAGGATCACCTGTTGACAAGTTGAAGCAGGGATTACGCAACACTAGCGTGGCAAACCGACCTGGGTAGACTACGTATTGACCACCAAACTTGATACCCCCTCCTATAAAATATCCCTTCTCGTGCAGGTCACGGAAAACGCCGCGACGAGCGCGTTCCAGGGAATTGGAGGGGAAGCTCCAAATCCCGGCTGCGGTTGCAGATTCTATTGATGTATAAAGACACTGTTCACCTCTTGGCTGATGCCATTTGAAGCTCGTGGAAGAAGCTGGGATAACAAAATTATGAGCAGGGCGGCTTGCGGCTTGTTTCACCGTGGCCGAGTTCGTTGCAGAGCTGGAATGCAGATCCCCAGCGGAATCAGGACTTGTAGGATCAATGTCGGGGCTCACTTTCGCTTTACGCTGTTCACGTTCTTGCCGCTTCTTTAGTGCTTCTTCCGATAAGGCGCGCGCCGAAGCTGCGCCTCCTTTCGCCGCCTTATTGTTAGCGAGCACCGCTTGATGGTTAAGTTCCACTTGTTCCGTAACCCAGTTTTGCAATATATCTGGCTCAGGGATCTGATATGCGTTCGAATCGTTAACAAGGACAGCGACGCCTGTAACGATCGTCAGCAACGATGAGTTGATGTGTCTAGCTATACCTTTGTCTACAAGATAAACGGTTTCTTCGGGCATGAGGGCGAGTGGAACTCCAAGAAAAACATTTTGTTGAGAGAGGTGAGGCAGAGTACCCGTCAGAATGCCACAGATTCGATGTTCAGAACGTAATATTGCGATGTCTAAAAAGGCGTTAGGTCTTCGGCGCAAGCAGAACTAGCATTGTGCATACCATTCACATCCCAGACATATGCTGTTTGCTGCGTTACGATCAGACGGATCCGCCTGTCGACGGGATTATCCATGACTTCGCGGAGATACCCGTCACAGTTTCTTACTCTCGCCCACACGATATGGCTGGTGTGGCGAACGTTCAAGGCGTGTTCCTGATCTTTGGTGACTCTATCACGCAAGGTTCATTTGAACCCGAACACAGAGGTTTCGGGCTGCGATTAGCGCGTATGTATCTAATCAGCCATCTGATAGCATAACAGAGATGTGCCATGACAGATGTGTATGCTCGAAGGTTAGACGTCTTGAACAGAGGGCTTTCGGGGTATAATACGGCCTGGGGCCTGCGAGTACTGAAACAGGCATGTTATTTCCATCGATGGGTACTATTACACTTGACTCTTCCAAGTGTTTGACAAGGAAAGAGGATGAGCACACCCCCAAGATACGTGTCATAACCATCTGGTTTGGGGCGAACGATGCTTGCATACCGCCTTCACCTCAGCACGTACCGTTAGATGAGTTCGTAGCCAACCTCCGCCAAATGGTATCCCTCGTTCGGGCTGCAGACCCTTCACACGAGACACGCATTATATTATTAACCCCCCCACCCGTGAATACGCGCCAGCGTGGAGCAGCTTTAGCAGCTCGCGACCCCCCACAGGCCTGTGATCGAGAGTTCTTGGTCACGAAGCAGTATGCAGAGGCAGTACTGGCCGTAGCAGCAATAGAGCATGTCTCAGTGGTTGATGTTTGGAGTGCAATGTACCAGGCTGCGGAGGAGGACGAAGCCCAACTGAGTAGATTTTTGCTTGACGGACTACACCCGAACGAGGCTGGATACCATGTATGAGGTATTGTCAGCTATCCGTGTTTCGCTAACCGGTTTCCTAGCTCGTATATGAACATTTGATGAATACCATCAAGCAGGAACTTTCCGACGTGTTCTACATGAATATTCCCTATTCGTTCCCTCCGTGAGTCTTGTTCTTAACACCGTATGCATATTGATCAACGTGTCCTCAGATGGGTGGACGCCTGGAAGTCGCCCGATGATGCCTCCAGCGGCGCCAGCGCAGAGTAACGGCGGCTTTTCGGCAGCATTTATTTTGTCGCCTAGATAGTCACGGTAAAATCTGAACAAAAAGTGATACGCGGTCACGTGAGCAGTTGAGGATGCTGGAATCCGGAAGGACGTTTTCAACCTGAACGTGTTTCAGCGTCGGCGGTCGCAGTGAAGAACAACACCTGCGTTGCCCCCTCCTCTTCCAGCGACACCTTTTCATCTTTTCTCGGTAGGTAACTGATGCCCATCGCCTCAGTGGGGTTCTAATTATAGTATCTGCGCCTGGTAACTGAATTGAACCTGCAAGTACACACCTTGGGCTTTTCGTTGGCTCACACGTGAGAACACGTTTGTTCTTGCTCTCTGTTAAATCACATCACACAAGGTGCTTATTTTTTTCATTGCCTCTCTGCTTTCTGCCAGGTGTGGCCTCATCCGACAACTCGTTCGTCGGAGGGGGGTTCGTTTTACCTTTGTGTCAAGGCCCGGCCATCTCCGGATGGTAATGATGTCTGTTGGTCGTTGGAGAACGCGTGGACACATCAACCAACTTGGGCGGACAATGGCAATGGCACCTTCCCCATTTTGAACGTTGGCCCGATGGCCCTTCAACGTTGTCTGATTATGTTTATTTGCAGACGCCCTTAAAATCGTTTTGACTAGCCACATATCGAACTTGAACCACTTTGCTTTGGTTCGTGCTATCCCTCCCCCCTTCTTGACTTCTGCTTGTCGCTGACGGGTGCATTCACTATCAATTTCGACTATGTTGTTATTGGATCGCCTGATAGAATCTGCAAGAAATTCCTACAAGCGTCGTTCCTTTATTGACAGCGACCTTGAGAAAGAGATGTCATTTTTCAACCCTTCGGATCACCTGGCCCCTCCATCTGCACTTTCGCGTAAGCGGAGTCAGTTTTTTTCGAAGCCACCGCGTGAGGACGTAGATGACTTCTTGTCCTCGGATCTCGAAGTCTCATTTGCTTCAACGGTATCACTTCACTCCCCGCCACGTCGCAATGCCGCTTTACCTCAAGGAAAACCAAGCCCAGCTGAATCTATGGATATCTCCCCTGCACCTGGGCGTCCTCGCGCGTATACTAGTGGAGCTCGACTATTTGGCAGCAACATTGGGAATACGTTAGATCCCAGTCACGTTGTGTCAAAGTCCTCCAAAGTCCCCTCAATTCATCTGAATGGCAAGCACGCACAACGGTCGGGAATGCCCCTTACCTGGACGCAGCAATCACCCGCACTCAATCCTCTGGAGTCCCAGGTCAGTTGACGATTGGTAGAGAGCACTCTGTCGGAGGCTGACTTTGGATCCTGTCAGCCGATAAATATGCCAGCCTCTCCCATAGATGATGCCATGGATGTGGATACTTCATTTCTGGCTGAAACCAATAACGCATACCTGTCCTCCTCCCCCGTCGTCCACTCAGCAGCCCCAGCAGTAAGCACGTTCAATAATCTCTTCTTTGATACCATGTCTCCTCGTCGATCCCTCGATTCGCCGTCTGGACCCCAATCGAAGAAACGCCGCTCTGTCTCTCCAGAACCAGTAAGGCTGACAACACTCGACAACTCATCCTCGCCTTCTCTGCTCTCCTCTCCTTCTCAGAACAAGGTTGAACGGATATCTGGTACGAATCTTTTTGCCCGTTTCAAAGATAAGCCCATGCTCGAAGGCCTTGGAAACCCGMCTCCTAACCAACCCAAGCGTTCGCGAAAGCCGATGCTCTTAACAACGACTCTCCCTTCGGACATGTCGTCGGCCCATTCTGCATATCCTTCGCTGGGAGACGTGCCACATGAAAACCCTATCTTAGCTGTTCCTTCTCCGCCTGTCCGCCGTGCTTTCTCTGCTGTGATTCCTCCCACTGAAGCATATTCCGATGAATCTTCAATTGATGGGCCAGACATGTCCTCTCCTGCTCAAGCTTATACTAAGCGCCAGCAAGTCCGCACCTTACGAAGGCGTGATGGTACAGAAGATTTTAGGCCACTAACTGCAGCAATGACTGGAGCAAGTCCATCATTCAATGTTAATAGGGACTCCCCCTCCGCCAAATTCTTGGCGCCTGGTATGCCTGGCTTYGGGGATAACGAGGCCCACGGCAAGATCTTGCCTTGCCGCAAGGTTTCCGAAGATGGACTGATGAGGATCAATTGCAAGACGGTAAACTAGACTCATTGTTGTCGTCACATGTGTCTGAATAACCGGTATCTCTGCAGCTGGACAATTTATTAGATGGCAAGTATGATTCAAAGATTGCCAGCTTCTTGGTGATCGATTGTCGATTTGATTACGAGTATAATGGTGGGCATATCCCAGGCGCTATCAATATTAATACCACAGCGGCTGTCGAGGAACTTCTGCTCAGGTCAAACACGGAGAAGCCCAAACCATCGGTCAGCGGTGATTCTATGAATAAGACAATTTTAGTCTTTCATTGTGAATTCAGCGCCAAGCGCGCCCCTACCTTGTGTGTTCAATTATTCTCTCATATTACTCTTTTACCGATAATTCGTTCGTGGATGCCAGCGCCAAATATCTACGTGCTAAAGATCGGGCGATGAACAACCATGTTTATCCGAAGATTTACTATCCCGAGGTTTATATACTAGAAGGGGGATATTGCCAGTATTTTAGGACTTCATCGCACCGTTGTGAACCGCCATCTTACGTGAAGATGGACGACCCCAAACATCTTGCTTCAAGGCGAGAGGATCTAGACCAATTCCGGAAAGCCAAGTTCGGGCGTCACAAATCATATGCGTTCGGTGATATAGGAGGCAAGACCTTACAATCATCCAAAAGAACTACTGTGCCAAGCAACGGATCCAATAGCTTGTTTGCTGCTGCTAATACGGCGAGAACTCGCCGAAGTGGAGGTAGCGGGGGAACGGTATTGATGCCCCTTGCTGAAGACATCAACAATACGTGCGATACCGACACAGACACAGATATCGGTGATAGTCCATGTCCGCCGCCTACAAGAACCGCTGCTTTCAGAGGGAAAAAGTTGGGCCGCGCTCCCCTCACGAAAGCGGAAACATATGGTCCAGGTCGAATGCCATTCTAGCCTTTGGTCCGACCTCCAGCGATCGCCCCATGCACTATGTCCATGGATATGTTCTCGCATCGACTTGGCTAACGCCCACCATCCATGCTTATACGGCATGTGTTATAGATTCCTTCTCAAACGTCTGTCCGAAATCCATCGAACAATAGTGCGCAGTTGTACATGTTTAACCATCTGATGTTAAAATCTGTTTTATGAACACCTCCATCTGGCATCGGGACGTTCTAGTTTATCTTTTTTCTTTCACAACCATCATATGTTACAATCTTCTGAAATGTGTGTACTGAACTCTGTTATCTACTTGTTGCAGAGCGAATAAGCAATCCATCATTTGCGGGATTACATTGTGAGCGATATCATCCTGCTTAAGCTCCAACTCCCACTGTCTTCAGGTAATCAATCCTGTAAGGATTCGCATCTGTCTCCTCACTTCTATTGTAGGGGATCCATTTTGGCTCTTCCTGAGGGTAGAGTTGGACTTGGATCAAAACCAGAATCCGATCCACTTACTTTGAATAGACGCAGTGCCTTGATGTTGTTCCCTTCATCTAAAGTGAATCGATGGTATATCCCCGCTGGAATGACGAGAAGATCGCCAGGATCAACCCCAATGCGGATCCAAGCATCGTTTGACGCCTCTATTGTGCCTAATTGGTCCGAGTGGGTCTAAATTAGATTGATAACGTACCACGAACATCGAAGAACCCGCTGCCTGAGAGAATATATCGAATTTCTTCGTCTTCGTGGAGGTGTCTGGAGAGCTGTTGAGGGGGTATTCCAACTAATGACGACATCTTACTCTTCGAAGAAGTTGCGTATCTTGGATTCATAAGCCTACGATCCGAGTCAGCTGCAAGATCAAGAGAAGTAGGCGCGGTCATACATCACCCAATCCCTCTTTTGACACGTTGATCATGTCTCGATTCTTATACCCATTTGCAGTGGCAACGGCATCAATGTCTTTCTCGTAGCCCTCCACAGGGATCGACCAATACTTAACCCCAATCTTCTCTAACGTAGCGAGAGAAACAGGTCGTGAAGGGACATAGTCGTGAGCAAGGCGCTGGTCACCGGGCAAGTTGTCGTAGTAATATGCGCGCATAACTATGAGCGCTGGTGCTGAGAGATAGCGATAGAGCCTATGCTATGCCAGTGACATTTAAATATGAATTGCGAATTGATTGCTAAGCTGACTACCACGCTGCATAAACTATCAATTCCATTAGAGTACACGCTGTCAGGCTAGGAATGCTCCCTCTTTATCTTCTTTGTGGCAGGTCCTTCGTTGTCTAACATCAGTCTGATTCCAAAATGGATTATAATATAACTGACCATCATCCACTTCCCCCCAAAAAACTCTACTCTTCTTAGGGTTCTCTTCTCGTTTAACTACACAAGTGGGAACACAGCAAGACGCTCGTAGAGTAGTATTCACCTTCTATATTGTGCGAGGCTCCGAATTTTGCAATGGCAGTTTGCAGTTCCTCCGATGGCTGATAATCATCTTCGAGCGCAGTAGTTCTCGTAAAAATCCTACTGATAAAGATGATGCCAGGCCTAACTGCTCACCTTCACGCTTGATTAAAACACTGGTATCAGGCTTCGATTCTTGATGTTCTCCTGGATTATCTAAATATCGTTCGTAAGACAGCACTAGCGCCGGCGGTGGGATGTAATCGTCGTTAGTCGATTCCACTTTGACTCTGGTGTTAGCTCTCTTGCTGTTCGTGATTAAAGCGCTGTTTTTGTCGGCACCAGAATCACGAGAGGCAGAAGATTTGAGCATTCTCATGGATTCTTCCTCTATAGGTCCGAAGCGCTGGTAAGTATAGAAATTGGATGTATAAGACAGGCAGAGTCCCTTCATCATATGGGTCCATTTTCCCGAGTTTACTTGCAGGGTCTTGCAGCGGAGCATCCGCGGCCGGATCCTTCTGACATGCAAACTTTCTCACTACCACGCATTTCCGATCACGAGACAGCCTACCTTTACATCATCGGGTGGGCATGGATCATGTGCTGGCGTTGCGTTTGTGTTAATTCTGAGGTGCTTGGGAAGGTTGGCAGCGTAAAGCAGGCGAGGAGCGGGAGCAGGGCTTGGCAAAGGGTATGGAGATTGGACAGGGAACGCAGGGTCTATAGAAGTGTAACTTGGAATTCCGGCATACCAGTCTATGTTCGTGAGTGAAGCTTCAGGCAATTACAACCACGTTTGCTATAGGACTCACTGATCCGAGAGGGATGATGGAACGTATCATAATTATATTCATACACATAGGATACCTGTCCTTTGTGTATGGGTTTATATGGCTCCATTATGAATGCGTCCCAGTGGTGAGCACCCAGTAGATGCTCGATGTTAGCTTCTGCAGGGAGTTCGACGATTATGTTCGGATGCTATTGATACACAGATCACGGGTCAAGGCATGGAGAACATGTCTGGAACTACACCTACTGTTTTCTGTTGGTATATTGCCTCAACTTTCAGGGAAGCACGAGGGTTATCTTCCCTCAACATAATCTCAAACCAACTGGAGACATTATTGACAAAGTGCTTATGTTTAGGGCCTGAAGGTGGCCATGGGTGGACCACAACCAAAAGTTGTTCATCGTATTTCCTCTTAGGGTGCGAGTCAATCAGTGTTGGAACGATATCAGTGAATGAATGAGCTGCATACCAACCGGCCCATTGGTGCTCTGCTAGTCCTAGTAGTAAGGGTCAGCGTTGGCACGCGTTGTCCCACGGCCCGTACTAAGATCATCAATCAAATTTGGCAATTGAGTTTCAGCTTCAATCGCTTCAAGCCTTGCTAACCTAGTAATCGTCCTACACAGATGCAAGTCAGAACAAAGAAGAATGCCTCTTCAAATTGGCTTGCACTGCAAAAATCGGTCTGGCATGTTGAAATGATTGTGCTTACCGTTTCCACTGATTTACATTTTCATGTAGTCCCTTCGCGGATCGCCTTCCGCTAACACACACATACCATCCGAAGGCCCACGCAAACGTCGAAAACTTTCGCATMCTAAGTCGGCTGCTTTGAAGTCCTCGCCAAGAGCTTCCTCACTTTCATCTTCCCACTTGTCTCCAATCCYGGCCAAGGACGATATCGATAAAGCGGACATGCAGAGATCCAACGAAGTCGATTCCCTAGATGTTTTGCGTCAAATGATTTTTGGGAAATCTCAGCATACGCATGAGCAGCAACAGTAAGTCAAGACTATTCGTAGAACGAAAAAAGGATGACTGGACTCCACTCGAAAGGCCGGGAAAATATCTTGCCATTGATTGTGAGATGGTGGGGGTTGGTATTGATGGATCTGAGTCATCTCTCGCGCGAGTTAGCCTCGTCAATTACCACGGGGTGGTCCAATTAGACGAATATGTAAAACAACGCGAAAAGGTAGTCGACTACAGGACAAGATATAGTGGTATTCGCGACGCTGACATGGTAAAAGGTACGCTCAGTCGTCGGTCGTCTGTCGTGGCACTCGTGAATCATAACGTTAATCAGCTCGACCTTTCGACGAGGTGCAGAAGCGAGTGGCCGAGCTTCTTAAAGACAGGGTTGTAATTGGACATGCCATTCATAACGATCTAAAGGTACGACATTGTCCCGTAACTTTCAACTAAAGCCTGAAAAAGATGATAGGCTCTGCTCCTGTCCCACCCACGCAGTCATCTTCGTGACACACAATTGCTTGCAGGAAAATTCAAGCTTGTTAAAAGTAAATACGTTGCATTGAGGAATCTCGTTAAGCAAGAGTTAGGACTCACTATACAAAGTGGTGAGCACTCAAGTGTAGGTGCAAGGTCGCCATGAACAGATCATCTGTTGATAGCATGCGACTTTAGGTGATAGACGCCAGAGCGACAATGGCAGTGTATCGTCTTCACCGCAATAAGTGGGAGAAGGGGCTCGTAAAAGTGGTTAAGGGAAAGAAACATAGGCAAGGGCAGTGTCATGAAACCGTGAAAGAGGCCGCTGGGACCACGACGAGTAAGGCCGAGAGCTCAAAGTTGGGCCRTGCAAAATGGTGGACGGAACTTGGCAGCTGACGCGAAAGTTGACGCGTTTCTGGAATTTGGCCTTATTTGTTTCGAAAGTACCGTAGAGTCGATACATACTAGTACCCTCATCCTACATGTTTCAACGCGATCCTCGGGCTGGAGCCTTTCTAGGTGGAGACCGTGTTTCTGGTCAAGATATCAGGGACCAAAATGGTACGTGAATATGCCATTTATCGAGCCCATGATCGCCTGCACAATTCATGTCCAGTTATCGCTGCTCAGACAATCGCAAACATCGTCAAAAGTTCTCTAGGTCCAATGGGACTGGACAAAATGCTTGTAGATAACATAGGCGTAAGTATATGTTACGATCGCGCCCAGTTCCCTCTTCGTTCAATTAATGCAATGATTAGGAAGTAACGATATCCAATGACGGCGCCACAATTCTGTCTCTGTTATCAGTGGAACATCCTGCTGGTAAAATCTTCGTTGACCTTGCACAGAAACAAGACAAGGAAGTGGGAGACGGTACTACGTCGGTCGTCATCATAGGCGCGGAGCTGCTGCGTCGAGCCAATGAACTTGTCAAGGCCAAGATCCATCCGACAACAATCATTACGGGCTACAGATTGGCATGCAAGGAAGCAGTAAAATTCCTACAGGATCAACTGAGCATCAAAGTGGACACTCTTGGGAGAGACGCATTGGTTAATGTGGCCAAGACGACCATGGCAAGCAAAATAATTGGAAAGTGAGTCTGTCACCTTCTAGCTACGGACTGTCTGAAAAACCATGATCACTCAGCGACGATGATCTTTTCGCTCCCATGTCTGTAGATGCCATGCTGGCAGTCAAGACAATTAATATGCGGGGCGATATCAAGTATCCAGTCAAGGCGGTCAATGTATTAAAAGCACATGGAAAAAGTGCGCGCGAATCGCTATTTGTGCAAGGTTACGCCTTAAACTGTACTGTTGCTAGTCAAGGTAATTTATGATTGAATGATCTGAGGTAAATACTTATGCTAAACCCAGCGATGAAGAAGCGCATCATCAATGCCAAGATAGCATGTCTAGATATTAATTTGCAGAAAGCTCGAATGCAACTTGGGGTTCAAGTTCTCGTGGACGATCCAGATCAGCTTGAAGATATCCGAAAACGGTTTGAATTCTATTGAGGTGACTGTTTATAGGCTGATTCATGGGATAAAGAGAAGCAGAAATTACATTGGAACGTATCCGCAAGATTTTGGCTGCCGGCGCCAATGTTGTTTTGACCACGAAAGGCATCGATGACTTGTGCCTGAAAGAATTCGTTGAGGCTGGTGCAATGGCCGTGCGTCGCTGCAAAAAGGACGACCTGCGGCGTATCGCCAAAGCAACCGGCGGTCAGCTGGTTTCAAGTCTTGCAAATCTTGAGGGAGAGGAGACATTCGAACCAAGTTATTTGGGCACTGCTGACGAGGTTGTCCAGGAGAGAATTGCAGACGATGAACTTATTTTGATCAAAGGCACCAAGGTGGTCAGCTCAGCATCCATTATCCTAAGGGGTGCAAACGATTACATGTTAGACGAGATGGAAAGGGCGCTGCACGACACATTGAGTGTTATTAAACGAACGCTCGAAAGTGGTTCAGTGGTTCCTGGAGGTGGTGCGGTGGAGGCCGCACTAAATATATATCTTGAAAATTTTGCGACTACTCTGGTATCTTCTGTTTTTTATTTGCCTATCCGCATCGTCGCTAACGAAAATACAGGGTTCAAGAGAGCAATTGGCCATTGCTGAATTTGCGAGTGCATTACTAGCCATTCCTAAAACACTTGCCATCAACGCTGCTAAGGACTCGACGGAACTGGTAGCTAAACTGCGTGCTTACCACACCGCGGCACAAAATGCTCCACCGGGAGACCCTAAAAAGGCATTTTTGCGGTATGGGTTAGACCTTATGGGTGGATATGCCCGCGATAATGTTCATGCCGGAGTATTGGAACCMACAATGGGTAAGGTGAAAAGTTTGAAGTCTGCATACGAGGCAGCTGTTGCTCTGTTGCGGATTGATGATGCAATTCAATGTGTTCCAGGTGAGCCCCAACCATGAAGCATCTCCGTGGCATAACTTACGTGACTACAGAGCAAAAAAATGAAGGAGATGGGCATGGACATGGACACTAGGTAGTCTAGTAGACATAAACGTGGTCACGTGAGATGGAGGCATCACAATGGTTCTGAACTGGGCGGCTGGACTTCATAACAGTGTCGAGCCTCTTTCGCGTAACTTGTTTTGTCAAGCAACTGCAGGCCATTCTCCGGCTGCAGCGATGCAGCAAGAAGCACATCCATCGTTTCTGCCATATCTTTGCCAGCGGTTCCAACATCTCGTTTGGTCATGCCTGGACTCGGATTTGACCAAGACTGCCGTATTCCATGCTGAAAGATATTTCGCAATGGACCAACGTAACCATGACGCGCGTCATTTGTATGCAATGGCGCTCTTTCGTGAAGGCCAAACGTATTCGGCGCTATGCTTGGTGAATGTTGCGCCAGACGCTCAATGCGTAGGCTGTCTCGAGATCAAAGCCAAATGTTGCTCCGCTCTCGGTCGCCATCGACAAGCGCGGGAAGCGCTAGAAGAAATAGTGAAGAGGAAAGATTATGTGCCTTCCGGTAAGTTATTTGTGTTTTGGCTGCTACCTCCAGCTAACGCCACTTTGGGTAGGCTCTCTAGGCCAACGAAGCGCAAATCCTTTCCCAGACGAAGCTGCACTGCAATGTCGCTCCGGAACCATGGCACTGAAGGGCAATGTTCCTGAACAAGCAATGTCCAATTTCCGTCAAGCGCTAGCCCTTAATCCATACCTATGGGAGGCATTTGAGGGCCTCTGTGCCACTGGTAATTCAAGAATAAGAATTCTTCCTCTTTTCTGACACTATTTCAGGTGCTGTGGTCGATGTTGATGAAATCTATCCCCCACGACCTCCTCCGGTGAAAAGAGGGACTACCGATGTCGCTCAAATTAAGCCATCGATGCCCTCTGTCACTGCGCTGTTCACCCCCGATAACGGTCACAATGTCATCCGTAATCCTACTGCGCCCCAGATTCAACGCACGGGAGTGACGGTGGTGGCTCGCGAACCCTTGTGGGTTTTTACTCATTATCTATACCAGGCTTACACCTCATTACACATTATACAGGGYAACTGACGCTAATACTGCTCCTGAGACCTTTCATCGACCTCGGCAGAAGCAAACTCACTCTATAGCATCCCAGATGCAGCCATCCCGTCCATTATCGTCAGCCGATGAAGCAGGTCCTCTTCCAAAGAGGCTGCGATCAACGGTGCGACATGCAGAAGCAGCTAAATCGAAGAGCACGAAAGTGCCGGAGGACGACTCATCGAAAAAGGCACGCGCACGCCCGGCCCTAATTTTTGCTAACATTTTCTCATCATCTGGTCGTCGTTCTCAGCCTGTAACGACAGTCAGAACAGCGGCTGGTGTCGGTAAGAGCAATGCGCCAACTTCAGCAATTAATTTAGCAACACGGCGTAGTACGCGGCTCCTTGGAGGTGCCACCACTAAGCAGTCCCATATATTAAAGGTAAGGAAACATTCAAATGCCTTATTGGGATCCCTCTAATATATTCTACTATTATGTAAATCTTATCACTTGCAGCATCCAGCAACTATAAGAGAACGACGTCGAATAGCCACGCAACCCCTGCGGAACCGCACTGCGGACTCCGAAGCCGAAGAGGATGCATCCGCACCGGGCGACGTTGTGACTTCGTCCCCATCTATAACTCAATCACCAGCATCTGAGAATCCAACTTCGCCAAACGCTTCAACCCCTGCGAACGACAATGAGGCGCAACAGGAATATGACTCTGAGATGGCAGAGCACCATCTTTATAACCTTATACGGAAATTTGCAAGTGCTACGAAGGCATTGGCAGTGTATGATTGCCAAAAATGCTTATCAGAACTTGAACAACTGCCTCATGCTCATCAGAAATCGCCCTGGGTTCTGGCGATGGTTGGCAGAGCACATTACGAGAAGCTAGATTATACAGCTGTACGTTTGCGTCTTACCCTGCTGCTCGTGATGATGCTGAAGCTCCATTTAGGCCGAGAGAGCATTCAAGGCCGTTCGCAAGTTTGAGCCTCATAGGCTTTGGGACATGGAAATATATTCAACGCTACTATGGCACCTTCAACAGAATGTTGAACTTTCGTTTTTGGCCCAAGAATTAATGAATATCGATCCGAAGTCTCCTCAAGCTTGGATTGCAGTCGGCAATCTATTTTCTCTGCAGAAGGAGCGAACCCAGGCTTTAACATGCTTTCGCCGTGCGGCACAACTCGACCCATCGTGTGCTTACGCGTATACACTAAGTGGTCACGAATCGATAGACGACGATCTCGACAAAGCCGTGACATTTTTTCAGTCTGCATTACGTGTCGATCCCAGGCATTACAATGCGTGGTATGCTTACACCCTCCCCTAGATGAGTTAGACATCTGACCCTTCTAGGTACGGATTGGGAACATGCTATCTCAGGATGAGCAAAATACGCTTGGCGGAGTATCATTACCGCAAGGCTGCAGAAATACATCCAAACAATGCCGTACTTTGGGGCTGCGTGGGTATGGTGAGTGAAGAGTCAAACGGAGTAATTTACGGATCCGGATAACCTTTCCAGGCTGTCGAACGACGTGGTGATAAGGAAGGGGCGCTAAAATTGTTTAACAAGGCGGTCCGACTATCTCCGGAGAATGCACTGGTTCGTTATCGAAGAGCAAAAATTCTTGTTTCAATGAAGCAATTTGAGGTGAATTTGTCGTGAGCTGATGCTGAAATGCGCTAATCTCGCATGATGAATTAGCCGGCGATCAAGGACCTGGAATACCTGAGAAGTACATCGCCAGAAGAGTCGAATGTGATATTCCAACTGGCGAAGGTTTATCGACAGCTAGGCGATGAAGTTAAATCGGCACAGATGCTTGCAGTGGCACGCGATATCTCGCCAAAGAGCCTGAATAAGATTAAAAAGCTACTGGCTACTGTGAAGGAGGGTGACGAAAGAATGGACGAAGGATGAAGACGGGGTATTGCATCATTAGTGTGTAGAATGCCATGAAATTGCATGAAGGCGAACCGCACGGACGAACTGATGAACCAGTTTGTTTGTTGTTGACTCAGTTGACACATGGCACACATATAAACCGTCGTCTGCAGTCCTTTCCCGCTCCTTATTCTACGCCCCTTCGACAATGTCCGTCTAATCGCCTTACTGCTATTCCTCTGTCCCTTGCATGCCCGTTAAGCTCCTCTTAGCGGCCTATTCCAACTAAGGATGGTTAACAAACTTGTTCGCACCTCAAAGAACGGCTCTCTTCTCTTTGAACCTGAAATCGTCGACCGCATACATTCCTACTGACCCTTCGTTATTAACGCGGATTTGCCTGTACGCCATTCCCCCCACCCTTCTGCATTCCAGCTAATTCTGCGCGTAGGCCCAAATTACACTGCCCATACACTCCATTTTCCTAACTAGCTCCTATGTCGTCTGATCCCTTGAGCTTGACTCATATGGCACGCAACAAAATGCATACGCCCAGCGGTAGCAAGGACAATTACAGTCTGCATCGTTGGGTACTCCTCAAAAATTCCCTTTCCTCGGCCTCAATAAATGCTGCGCCAACCACCTTTAGCGAAATTAACTCTACCGACAATTATGGTGACAGGGATGACGAAGCCAGTCCGGAAGATGTCAATTCTTTCTTGTTCCCTGACGCGGACGAATTAGTGTCCACTTCGCAGTCGCGGGGTTCCGAGGCGCAGTGGCTTGATACTTTGCTTAAAGCCCTTGTGGATGACGAGGACGAAGATGATTTCAGTGATTCCTACGTTATTTCGTCTGCAACACCCGCTGATGACGACGATGACGACGACGGTTCACTCAGCCCACTCAACTCTCCCATGGCATCCTCCGATGACTTGCCTAATCAAGCCTCTTTCTATGCCCCAGATCTTGCCGCTGTACCATATCACTTCCCTTATCCACAGTATCAGCCGTCTCTTCTTCGCTCTTACCAGGACGTACCATCTTCTCTTTCTTCCCTTCCAGTGCCCTATGAAGACCATCTGCCCTACCATGATCTGGATTATGTGCCAGACTATGCCATGCCGGGTATAATCTTAGAGGATACTTCGGATGATGAATCTGATACACCGTCTACTCCATCTTTCGGAAGGTCTAGTGCTTCGTTGACCTTATCGGAATCGCGCTCCCAATCGATGGCACGTAGCAGCCCGCATCATGCGAAGAATCAACTGTATCCTAATGAGGGTGGTATCTTTCTTTTTGAGGCTGACCCCCTACCTTTCTCTTATCGCAATTCATATAATACTTACCGAGAGTATTAGCTGCTAGTTCCTATTTCTTGTCAGTAGAATTGTCTTTTCCGCCGTTTCACTTCTTGATGTCTTGACTTTCGTTTAGGCTGGGTTCTTGTATGTACTGTTGATTTGCCTATGCTGCTCATTCATCCCGCATCTGTCTCACTAGATAGAGCGGTATAAAGTGTCATATTCATGTATTAATTACAATCTGAGGGTATTCGTGGGTACAAATTGCACTGCTATGTTGTTGAACGCGGTGGGCCAAGTTTTAGACACGGGGAGAGCGCGATGTTGCAACAGGGGGACTGCGTGGGTATTGTGACTGCGAGTGGAACGGTGTTATCTATTTCACTCACCTATATTCACCAAGTAAGGGGCCTTATCTTTTAAAACTTGTAACGGATTGCTATCACAGCTGAGTCCACCAGAAACCTGCAGGCTAACTAAAAGCACCCACTTAACTATGTAATCAGACAGTTGGTTAGCTATGAATAGCAGTTTTAACGCGTCTATCTGCGGCTTCCAGTTGGCGCTCAGCAGATTTTCGTATAGCTCCATGTCACAATGAGGCATATAAACAATGGTAGGCGCATTCACAGGGTATAGGCCGTTCTGTGAAAGACTGAATAACGGAACATTGACGTATTTGCAATTGACCCGCCTCATTAGTGGACAACACGGTCAGCTCCAGGTCATGCAATAGCGATAGATCCTCTTCCGAGAAGATAGGATCATAAATGGATATCCTTCGTCGCTCCTGACCAACATGATCAGTTAATCTACCACCCTCCTAAGTATGCACATACAATTAATAAATGATCACAGATTTCAAGCAGGAAAGCGAGCTGTACACGGGCGTTTTGTGACGAGGAAGGGCTTCCCAGGCCCAGGCATATAACTCCAGTAAAGGCAATATTAAGATCTTTGAGTGAGCCGTCGATGATCTCTATGTTTAAGCATATCACTCGGTGATGATGAGAGAGCAAGGAACCTATACCACGGACGTTTACATTGTGCAAACCAGTTATCTGCCTCGAGTTCGTCCCTTAAGCCTTGTAGCAATATAATTGGTGATATCCGTTCCAGATTGCCCCTGTTTCCTCTCCTTTTTGATCGGACGGGGACAAAGTCAGTATACGGAAAGGTTATGGTTTTTGTCATGAGTATGTATGATCCGGATCCCTGCATGCTACGTGTACGTACCCTGTCAAGCAACAATAGCAAACAAGCTAGATAACAAGTACGCATCGACCTATTGATAATGCAATTATACTGCACGCCTTACAGTCAAGCGATTCAGAACTTGTGAATACCCCATAAATCGTCTCCTAAGTATGTGATTGTTTCCACCCCTATTCCCTTGTTAACCTGCCTCATTTCGATCGTTGCCAATTTCGTAATGCCAATGCCCGCTGCGTGTTCCTTGCCTTCGGCGAAGATGGCAACCGGGGTCCCAGCTTCCAGAGGAGTATCGTCAGGAGGCAAATATCCACCTGCTGACGTTAGACCAGGGCACATCATGTTTGCACCCGCAAGTAGAAAACGGATAGCACCACGATCGACTTTCAGTGCGGGTAATATGTACGGGTCTAATGAGCGGATAAGCCTGACAAACGGAGCAAATGATATAGCGTGGCGTACATTTATGTAGTATACGCAAAGTAGGGTAAAATGGACCATCTGATTGCTGGAAGAAAATCGGCTCGCCGTTAACGGTGTAAATCGACAGCTGCTCCCGACTGCGGATAAATTCAGTTGCATATCAGACCATCGAATACTGACAGACCACTTGACGTGGGTCAACGTCTCTTTCTTCGGCCAGAAGCTTTCAAGAGTCTCGGGCTCTACCTTCCAATTAGACAGAATTGCTGATCGGATAGACCTCTGAGCCGAGCTCTTCACTATCGTTTGTCCAGATACATCGCCAGGAGATGAAAATCTGGCCAATCAACATGAGGTTATCACCTCAAGGACGAGTGTCGAGTACTTGCTTTTTGAACATGACGGCGATCCAAGATATGTTATCGGGTTTCGCCGAAACTGGTGTGGCCAACATTGATCCGGAATAAAAATATACGCTTCTGATACGGCCAAACACATACACTCTACATTATTGTTTAGTGCTATTGGTACATTAGATATCGGGACTTCGAGAGAAGAGAGAGTGGCGATAGGGAGTCATTCAACAAAAGTACACGAGGGCCGAATTCAGGGGAAAGAGTTCCTAGTTGGAGAAAAAGCCCTGACATGAACCTACATAATGCAGAATCAGAAACCGCTAGGGCGTGGCATATACTCAGCCCTCACTTCCTTAGATTAAAATTTCGTCGTCTTTATCCTCAAGCTGATCCGGCTTCAGCATGCCCGGAATACGCATGGCAGCTTGCCTTTCCTCGTCGGCTTTCCTTTGATTCTCAGCTTCTTTCTCCTCTAGGAATAGTTCCGCATTATCCGAGCTAGAGAACTCTTTCAATTGGATCAAGAAATCGCGTAGAGCCAATTTGAAACGGTTGATATCGTCGTGGTATTCTCTTAGGGCATTAACAAACGCATTAACCTGAGAACTATGGGGGGCGTCAATGATCGTCTTAACTACCGGAAGGGATCACGTACGGTTGAACGTGAGGGAAAGCAGTCTTAAGCAAATTGGCGCAGAACTCTCGCAAGAATACGCTGTTGCTCATGTTCGGATCGGGAACTTGGCTTGGATCGTATAAAGGAGCTTGAATGTGGTTTGCTTCGACGAGTTGGAACAGCCGTGCAAGCAGAGCGCTCTGAAGCTTGAAACCGCTCTTGTGGTCAGCATCGGTAAGAACAAAGAATATATCTTGTACGATGCTGAGGAAATATTGCTGAAAGAACGCATTGCTAACGGCTACTTCCGTTACGCTAGCAAAGTTATTGATTACTTCCAAACATACTTCCCAAAAAAGCATGAGTAGGAACACNTGAAAATGCCGAAGCTACGTACAGTTTAGGCCTGTCTCTGCAATATCCCGCATAGTATGTTTGATGGCCCATATAATACTGTCCATAAACAGTTTGAATTGATTTGGAGGGATGCTGAGGAGAGCTGATTCCAAGTTTATATATGGGAGTACAGTTAAGGTCTGAAAGCTCACCAGGGAAGCAATTCAAGTTGATGGCGCGCAATAGCTTAAAGAATCCAACACGATGTTCAGGGTATTCTGCGAAATCCTGATTGATCATGTTCAGAGTTGGCTCGAAGACAGCATCTAAAATAGCTGGGACTTGAGGAGTCAAGAGTGACTAGACGAGGGATAAGTATCACTACAAGGTGAATAGACTAACTCGTACCCCAAGTCGGCCGATTATGGTGGCCATTACATTAAGTACCTCTGCATCCCTAGCTGAAGGGACATTGCGATTATAGTCACCGAGTATAGCGTCAAGTAGAGGAGGCATGAAATTTGCGTTCACAGCCTCGAGATCTTCAGCCTTTTTTATGTAGGTCTCCATTAGCTTCAAAATTTCCTTTTTGACCGTCCGCAACTGCCTGATCTTGGGTGTTTTGGTAGCAATTAAGCCTAGTAAAGTCACTGTATTAACAACTGAATAATTGAGTTTGAAATGTCGTACCTTGTTTGGCTACAGTTTCACTGATGATTCCGCTGACTGCTTTGTATAGCCCAAGCATATCAAGAAAAATGCGGCCAATCTGCGGCAGATAAAAGCTGCCGATAGAAGTACAAGCAGAGACATTGGTCTTGAGAACATTCGACAATATCTTTATGTTATCGCTGCTTGACAGAACATCCATATTTTGAGCGGCTTGCGCCATGAGGGAGTCCCACTTGTAATTGCAACATGAATGTAAACCACACCAAAAATTCAAACGAACATACTGCGTTATTAGGGAGCTCCATCAACTTGGCAATTAATTTTTCCTGCTGAGGCTTGTTTGGTTGTGCTGATATCATGTAACCAACAGCTTCGTAGAAAGTATGAACCTAGGCAATTGTTAAATAAATGATGACGAGCACGAAGAACGATCATTGATCACCTGCTGGGGAGATAAGTCGACTGTGATCCTGTGTAGGTTGCGAAGAATTTCGTCAATGAAAGGTTCCTGTTCACTTGATTGTTGTAAGACAAAGTGACGGCGGCACTTCTGCGCAATCTTTATGAAGGTATCACAAGCCATATCCTGAACACCTGCAGAATGTTTCAGTATATCGGCACCCGCTTGAGATCACCCTGACCTTCATGCGTTTCGTGCATAAATTCAAATAATTTGTTCACTACAGTCTTAAGGAACTTCCAGTGCGCCTTTAGGAACCGTGGATATTGCCCAACAATGTACATGATGTCAGACGCAACGACGGCTTTGTTATCTTTGCCACGCTTAATTTCACAAAGTCCTAGAAGATCCTTTATGACAGTAACGAGGAAGCGTTTCTCCATTTCCTCATCTTGCAAGCATTAACCCGTCGTATCGCTGAATGAAAAAGATCCTACTCACTCATGGCTCCGGATATTGAACCAATGGCCCAACAAAGTGTGTTCAAATTGTTCCAGGACCACTCAGAACCATCAACCTGCTTTGCCAACTTTTCAGTTAATATGTTTTCGGTGTCTTGAACATCCAAATGAGTGAGATAAACTAGTAATTGCCGCATGGACTTGTATAGGACGATTGTGTCGATTTCCTTCATGAACTCCCTAACTATTTCGCCTTCATCGTTCTCCACAATAAGAACCTTTCCGTGAGGTGAGTGATTTTATGCAATAATCTGAGGATCTAAACTTGCCTCCTCTGGCTTGACCATTCTTTCGATCACAACCAACCTTAGATTAGATAGCACGTCACTGTATATGTTCTTTCGAAGTGACATCCCACCCAAAACGCTTTGCGCACCGTTGGGTCCTAAACTAAGACCCATCAACAGGCCGGATTCTCCTATGGGTAGATTCTGAATTTCGTCATAAAGCTCAGCCACAAGCTTCAACCAATACTCCAAACAGATCTTAAAAATCTCGCGCTCGTCGACTTGTGATATTTTGACCATGTAAAGATGGGCGTTGAGGAGGACATCGCGATTATGCTCGTTTTCAACCGCTCGTAGATGGTTTGAAAGGAAATTGGAAAGGAAAAGAGCCAAGTTCAGCACCAACTCTTGACCTGAATCGCCGGCATTCGCATAAGCTTGGGCAATATTCGTACTAGGGAGAATCATGCGATTGACCGCCGTCATAACCATGGCAAATAGGATGACGAATTTAGGGTCATATTCTGGTCCGACATTCAGCGCAGCAATTTCAGCTAAACACTTCAAGGTGACATTGCGGAACTCGGAATCTTCAAGGAACTGGGCGTCGTTGTTATATACCTGTCACCATACTGGAAATTTGGTACTCACACGCGTGAGTAGAAGATCAATGATCGTAGTCTCGAATATGTAGCCAAGAGGTATCCAATTTAAGAATCGGAGGAGGGTTTCTAACGTCGCTCTGATCAATGATGTCTTCTGTGCCTCTTCAAGGACTTCTGAACATAGTTTGAATATTTCGGAAAATTCGCCACACATCTGGTTCTTCAAGTTCTTCGTTTTTGTTTGTGTCATCTGCTCCGCCGAGAAATCGAAAATCTCCTCGGACAGGAGTTTCAAAATAACCATATTGTTTTCGCACAGCGAGAGATTCGTCTTTGATGATTCAACAAGCTCAGTAATGAATGTTGGCCAATTATGTGGCCATTCTTGTTTCAGGATCTTTAGTCACAACATCAGCCAGAGACATACACTGAATATGGATATATGTACCTGTATCAGTGCGAGATTCAACTTATTCAAATACGTCTTCTCCTTCCGCATAGCTACTTCATCCGATGCCACTTTCACAGTCACGCCAACGACAAAGTTACGGATACCTGCAATCAGTGGACGGACGCATGATGTCATTGGCGGAAGCTCATAAAACGAGAATTGTCGTAGTCACCTTGCCTTTGGCCATCTGGCAAAGTTTTCCATCGCGTCACAATCAGTTTCTCAAGGATCTGAAGGCCAATATACTTCGACCAGATTCCGGTTGTCAGAAATCAGTGTAGCGATGCCAGGGCTGATATCACCTTTGACTGGGGATACGATGAGCGTTCCAGAATGTCGGGTACTCGTGTCCACGCGTCAGGATGCTCTTGGAACTGCGTCAACACTTGTTGTGCCATTCGCCGCTATCGAATGAAGAAGTCACCTAGATTAAGCCGCTGGGTTTCCCTGACGTGGATGCAGCACATACCTCTGGCTCAGAACCAGTGTAGAACGCCATGACCACCTTATCCATGAGACCGACATCAAACTCACGCGAAAAGTCCAGTAATCCCTAAAGAGCAAGATAAACATTGAATGACGAAATAATACGAGACGAACCTCCATGATGCCACGAAATCAAGACAATGGYACACCTATCTGGATGATTGCAGGAGATTGATGAAAACCAGAAGTGTCTTAACCGTCGTTTGGACTTCGACTTGGGCAGAGGGCGGTAAGCCACTGCCTGTCACATGACTGCCCGATCACGCGTCTCGCCCTGGGTTAGGGGAACTCGTTACTCGTATGCGTGGGTCAGGCGGGGTAAATGTAAACTAACACGACAAGTTTCAAGCATCCACGCTTCGCCATTGAATATTTGAACTTGAAGCCAGTCCGCCTATCTATAATCATCGATTATTGACCGCTTCCCTTTTTGGCTCTTGATGTCGGTTCTTGTAACAGTGGGCTCGACTGGTTTTGACCTTTTGGTCCAAGCCGTAATGTCGAACGCGTTTCTTGATGCGATCCATAGCAAGGGCTTCACTCGTCTCACCGTCCAGTGCGGCAATTCGAAAGTTGGTCATAAAGCACCTATGGACGACACAGATCACCACTCTTTTCATTCTTGCGGGGTTGACATAGAGCTATGGAAATACAAGCCGTCTATTCGGGCAGAAATGCAAAAATCTGACATTATAATCAGTCATGCAGGTACTCGAGCTTCTCAACGATTATGAGGTGCCTGATTGTGGATAGGAACGGGGACTATACTAGAAGCTCTTCGTCTACACAAACCGCTTATAGTGGTACCGAACCCCACGTTACTCGACGATCATCAACAAGAAGTGGCCCGAGCATTGGAGGCTCAAGGTCATCTCACGTCATCGACCGTTGGGTAGGTGAATCGTCACTCCGCACGTTCATATCCCCGAACACTTTCACAGTGACCTAGCGAGATCCATCATGGCATTTAGCCCAGAGAATATCGTGCTTTTCCCCCCATTTGACGGTAGCAAATTTGCTAGGTTGGTGGATGACGAAATGGGATTCTTGTAACTCTATTTATAAATAGTATATTTAACTTTGGCCTGCGATACTATAACCGAATGCTTAAAGACGTTGCTACTACCATCGTGCATGGTGATCCCGAAGCTTACGAGGATGATAACGTCCATGTCATCTACGACAAGATAGCAAGCCACTTCTCCTCGACACGGTACAAGGTAAGCATGAAGTAGTCAAATCATTAGCTCGTTGCAAATTGAGCACCTAAGCCTTGGCCTGTTATTGATAGCTTCCTATCCGACCTGCCGACCGGGTGGGTAGGCTTGGACGCTGGTACTGGCAATGGCAAATACCTACCATTGCCCCAGCACCGGCCTGGCGACATCTGGACCATTGGGTTGGACAAGAGTTATAACTTACTTCAAATTGCCAGAAATGCTGGCGGAACTGGCGGTGTACGGGAAGTAGTATGGGGTAATGTTCTTGATTGTTGTTGGCGGAATGGGGGTTTCGTGCGTATAGATGGGATGTTATTTTCAATCCATGCCTGATACAAGTACAGGATTATGCCATCTCAATTGCGACAATTCACCATCTCGCTACTCCAGAGCGGCGAATAGCAGCCGTACAGGTAGTGTTCTTGTTTGTATATCACTTACGGATCTCATTATATGCATCGCCGGCAGCGTCTGTTCGAAGCTGTGTCACCGTATCATGGCAGATTACTGATATATGTGTGGGCCATAGAACAGGACTACCTGTCGAAACGCAAGATACCAGTCAATGCAGGATCGTCATCCACCGGGCAGGATGTTCTCGTTCCATGGGTACACACTAGCTGCGTCCGCCATGCCGCTGACGAGCAAGTTACGCCGCAAATTTACAACCGTTACTATCATATGTTCGCAAAAGGAGAGTTGTCACAACTCGTACAAAGCGCAGCTGAGAAACTAGGACTCGAATTGGGTGCAAGGCCCACAGGAGGATCAGGAAGACAAGGTGTGACCATCGTGCAGGACGGATGGGAGAGGTCGAATTACTACGTAGAAGTTAGACGTTGGTGCATTCTCTAGCTCGGACGATAGAGAAACATGTGGAATTACAAAAGTGACAGTTCGTATTGCACAACAAATGTCAAAACGATCACTCGCTAGCTGCCATGACTGGGGAACTGTTAGAACAGTACAAGTGGAATGTGGCGTGAACGTACTGGCATTAATCAGGTCCCCCCCGCTTTCTTTAAGCACGCGGACAGCTTTCGCTCTTGAGCAATTCACTTGTGCCATCACAAGGTCAATATCTTTGGGATCCACGCCCGTCTCGTCAACCGGACCATCATCTTCGGGTGTCTCGAGCTCGGGTGTTTTCTCCTCATTGCCTGGATGCCCCAAAGTTGCGTTTTCAAGGCCTGCGACAACATCCCTACCAGTTGTCGCAAGTTGCTGGGCGGCAGATAGCTGCGCTTGAGAGTTCATATCTTCAATCTTGTTTGAACTCATCAACATAAATCCATATCCTCGTGAGAATAACTACCTTTGCTTCTCCGAAGACGATGTAACAGTCACTGTTTGGTGATTTGTAGACGTCAGGCGCAGCCAAGACGAACAATATCTGGAGAGACTTAGAAGGAAACATAATTACGATCTGCCAACATACGTTTTTCGGTCTCCTCAAGGTGACACGAGTAATTCCAGGGACTTTTTTCAGACCTAAAGCTAGTAGCGCTTTTCTAGCTTTGCGCTCAGCACGCGATTGAATTTTATCGAGGGCTGCAGATGATGTCGGATCCTCCTCATGCTCATGCTCATGGGAGTGCTCCTCGTGTTCGTGATCAGAATGGTCGGAGTGCACTTCTTCAATATGCGCAGACATCTGTGGATAAACTTATTAGGACCACATCACACTCTGAAGCCTGCAATCCATCGTCTTCGACGAATCAATACCATGATCCTATGCATTACAGAGCATAGATGCAACGAGAACTGGTCAAACTTACTTCGTACAGTGAAATTTCTACCGAGCGGCCAGCTCAACGTCGATAGCGATGACAAGGGCAAGCAATTAGTTTGTCCTTGGTGACACATGTTTGCCTTTGACTTTCAAAACAAACGCTAAGTTGCTGCTTGCCTCATGCTCCGAGTCGATCTAGTTCGTGCCGTACGGTTGGCCTCAGAGAATGCGCCTGAGGCACCAACATTAGCCGAGATTTCGAGCGCGACAGAAGATTATGTCGCCGAATGCCTCTCTTCCCCAGATGTCAGCAACCTGTTAACGAGTTTGGATGGAGAATTACAGACCGTTCATGAAGGCGTCGTGGATTATTTGTCGCCTTCTCAACTAGAAGTCTTTCTCGTCGTATTATCACATCTTCGACCATTCCTGTCCCCAACCTCTGTTATCCATTGGTGGGATAGCGTTCTTCGGCCTGCTCTACAGGAACCAAAAGTTAGAGCATTGGCAATTAATAATGCCAAAGAGCTCGTCATAGGTACCCTGAAGAAAACAGAAGAGAGGTTCATCGAAGCRATTCGCGATTTCCGAAGACGGCTTCTCGATCTTTATCTGTTTAATGCTCACGACAAAGGATCAGGCGATGATGTCCCAGAATATGCCGAACTGGATCTTGATCAGAGAGATAGGCGGATGTATTTGAAAATGAATCTGGAAGATATTRTACTTCGATTCGGAAATGAAGCTCCTCAGGTACGTTGAGTCGAGTTGATGTGAGGTAGACTTTGAATTGCGTTCAGGAATTTATGACAGAAGTGCAAGACCTCTTCGTAATCCCAGCATTGCGCCTTCAATTATTCACGCTTCTGAACATTTATTCGTCCTCATCGTCTTTTGCAGTTTCTGCGGTTATAATGGCTAAACACACGTTGATGGAGCGCCTTCTGCTGTCTATGATACTGGATAATTCCTCAGTGGCGTGTTCCGCGGCATTGACCGTACTGTTAAAGATGCTTCCTATACTCGCCGCTAACGCCCGCGACGAGTTAAGGGCATTGTTGCCGATGTTAATGGCTATACTGGCAAGATTAATGTGTTGGAAAGAACGGCATGCAACAAACACAGAAGTACCCTCCGACGAGGCTCCAGATGCTGATCTTGAACGTGAATTGGAAATCGAAATAAACCCCGTTCTCCGGCCAGACCCCAAATGGAAGTGGGATCGTCTGGAAATGACATTCAACCYGACAACCCCCAAACCTCCATCACCACGACCCTATTTTACTACGCTATATTACCTCTACCCGGCAAACATGCTCAAGTTCTTTCATAGCCCGGTCAAGTATCTGCAAGATTGTGGTTTGAATAGCCCTTGGGTGGAAAGTTGGGAACAAGCACTAGATCAAGTCGAAATACGTGTTCGGAGTGAGGTGCGAAATAATGGGCACCGAAAGTATTCGCATGCAGCTTATAGCTGAGGTGTAGCATTTATTGCGCGAACATATTTGCCACTCGGCACTTATTTGGCAAAATGCTACTTCAGAGTTGGAAGAACAGGAGTTCTGGTCCCGATTTTCCGTTGCTCGCATCGTCACTGAAGCTGTCTTGCTAGACGTACGCAACCACATCCTAAATGCGAACGAGCACCAGGCAGAACTTGCAGATGCAAGAGTAAAGCCGCATTTCGCTGACCGCGAAAACGACTTCAGTGAACCCGTGGATAAAAATGCCCCCCTTGAAGTTTCGTCCACCAAACCTTCTATGCCGCTGCAGGAAATGATCCACACTTCATTTACATTGAAGTCGAATATCAACTTCGAAAAATCCACACCTCACCGGCCTCAATCAGTGTTCACGCCCAGCTCAATGTCGCCGTCGAGGAGTTCGATTCGATCACCTTCGCCTTTCGAATTAAAAGATCAAAACGTCCCATCGTATGTTTTGCAGGCAGCAGCAAGTTTGCAGCGTGAAGCGTTGTTGTTGCGTAATGAGTTGAACTTCGAAATATGGCTATCCAGAGAGAATATCAAGCATATAGGCCGTCTTTATCAAGACCGCTCTCTTGTCAAATCTGCCGAAGCAGAAAGACAAGGATTGGTAAGTCTCTGCGCTTGTATGCAGGATATATTAAGCCCACTCTTCCTACTCAGTATAATAAACTTCGCAAGTATCGCGGACAAGTCGTGCGGCTGGAAAGCGAGCTCCACGAACACAAAGTTCAAGCATCTTCCACCAAGAACAAGTATGCCGACTGGAACAGTGAACTCCAGAAAAAACTCAAAGAGCTGCGTGAAGAAAAAAAATCCTGGATGACTGAGGCTGCATCACTTCGTCGGACTCAAACAGATAATAAGGTATACAATTCAGCTCTGCCATATCCCACATGACTGACGTCAATAGTCACGCTTGGAAGCTCAAGAAAGATTGCTGACAGAGGCAAATAGAAAGCGATTTGAGTTGGAAACGTGGAAGAAAGAAAACCAGCACAAAATAGACCGGCTACACGACTACGAGCGACAGCTCGATCAACACTTCAAAATGCAACAACTATGGTTTGTCCAAAAAAGATTTAGGATAGGATTCGTTAAAATGTTACGCCAGGGACGAAGATTTTGCACGATTTAACGAGCGCGGAGAACAGATAATGATTATGCAAAGCCACTTTAAGAAGATGGAATTACGTTTGGACAGTTATGAAAAAAAGGATGCTGAGATGGATGCTCAAATTCGGTAGGTCGATGGTAAATGCAATGTCAAACCTTTTGACACGAAGTAAAGAGCGTATCGACGACAAATACAAACGTTAGAGGCACGCTTATCACAGATGAGGCGCAAGACAGATTCCCTTCGACACCCACTCGAACAGGAGATAGCGTCAGCTGCGGGTGAGAGAGGGGCACTAACAAAAGCGAATCAGAAATTGCGAGACGAGAATGACAGGCTCAGAGGTGACAATGAGGAGCTGAGGGCCGTGGTCGAAGTGCATCTGGAGGGTAGATAAGAATCAGGGACTATGTTGCTGTACAGTATACTGTGGTTGTGGCTTCACATTCGAGAAGGTTCTTCGGCAGTCTTCCGTAAGTGGTAAGTTTCAGATTCTTCGAGAACAAGATTAGGGTGGTACATAAGAGGACAGTACGCGCTCTTCCTCCAGTTGCATTTTCTTCCTTACCATACCCTATATCTATCGCTCGCCGTAAGTATCCATATCATCGCCGTAACAGGATTCTAACTCGCCGTCAGTTCTGCTTCATCATGGCCCAACCAGAAAGCTTTGGATTCCAGGCCGAAATCAGCCAGCTGCTCGATCTTATCATCAGTATGTTTCCATCTCTCTGTACGTCGCGCCTCTTAATTCGCCGTATGTAGACACTTTCTACTCGAATAAGGAGATCTTCTTGCGCGAGATAATCTCCAATGCGTCTGATGCCCTTGATAAAATTCGCTACGCGTCGCTCACCGATCCGTCCGTCCTTGACACCGGAAAGGAACTATGTGTTCGCCTGGTTCCGGACAAGGAGAACAAGGTTCTTTCCATCCGCGATACCGGTATCGGTATGACCAAATCCGATCTCGTCAACAACCTTGGTACTATTGCGAAGTCTGGTACAAAGGTAAGCGTCGCGGGTATATYTTGTGCAGTTTCCAATCAAGGTGCCTAAATTCAGGGTTTCATGGAAGCTCTCAACTCTGGCGCCGATATTTCTATGATCGGTCAATTTGGTGTTGGTTTCTATTCAGCTTACCTCGTTGCCGAACGAGTACAAGTCATCTCCAAGCACAACGATGACGAGCAATATATTTGGGAGTCGGCTGCTGGTGGAACATTCACGATCACTCAGGATCACGTTAACCCCCCCCTTCAACGTGGTACAGAAATCCGCCTCTACTTGAAGGAGGATCAGCTGGAATACCTGGAAGAGAAGAGGATTAAGGACGTTGTGAAAAAGCATTCCGAGTTCATTTCCTATCCTATTCAACTTGCTGTGACCAAGGAGGTTGAGAAGGTATGTGAACAGTATGTATGTACTGATTGATTCTGATTCTGACTTTAATCCAGGAAGTCGAGGACGACGAAGAAGAAGCCAAGGAAGACGAAGAGAAACCAAAGATTGAGGAGGTTGAAGATGAAGAGGAGAAGACGAAAGAAAAGAAGATGAAGAAGATCAAGGAAAAAGAGGTCGTCGACGAGGAGCTCAATAAGACGAAGCCTATATGGACGCGTAACCCTAACGACATTACTGCCGAGGAATACGCATCGTTCTACAAGAGCTTGACGAACGATTGGGAAGAGCACCTCGCCGTCAAACATTTCTCTGTCGAAGGTCAGCTTGAATTCAAGGCTATTCTCTTTGTCCCTAAACGGTGCGTACACGGGTAACCACTGTATGAATTCCATATTTACTGATTTAACAGTGCGCCATTTGACCTGTTTGAATCCAAAAAGAAGCGTAACAACATCAAGCTCTACGTCCGACGTGTCTTTATCATGGATGATTGTGAGGATCTCATCCCCGAGTACCTCAACTTCGTCAAGGGTATTGTCGACTCGGAAGACCTTCCCCTAAACATCTCTCGTGAAACGCTGCAACAAAACAAGATACTTAAAGTCATCCGCAAAAACATCGTCAAGAAGTGTATGGATTTATTCAGCGAGATTGCTGAGGACAAGGATAACTTCAACAAATTCTACGAAGCGTTCGGAAAGAACTTGAAGTTGGGTATCCATGAAGATGCACAGAACCGTAGCAAGCTAGCGGAATTCTTGAGATTCCATTCGACAAAGGCCCTTGACGAACAGACTTCTTTGAAAGGTACGGTATGCGCTAACTTGATTTGTGGATGGCTGACAACGGTCACCATAGATTATATCACTCGCATGCCGGAGGTGCAAAAATCCATCTACTATTTGACCGGCGAATCACTCGCGGCCGTGCGCGACTCGCCATTCCTGGAAGTCCTCAAGAAGAAAGGCTTTGAAGTGCTTTTGCTCGTGGATCCGATTGACGAGTATGCCATCAGCCAGCTGAAGGAATTCGAGGGGAAGAAGCTCGTTTGTGTCTCTAAGGAGGGACTAGAATTGGAAGAGACCGAGGAAGAGAAAAATGCGCGTGAAGCGGAAGCAGGTACCTACAACGATCTGTGCAGTGTCGTAAAAGATGCACTTGGTGACAAGGTTGAGAAGGTTGTCGTCTCAAATCGCATTACTGATTCGCCATGCGTTTTGGTTACTGGCCAATTTGGATGGTCGTCGAACATGGTAAGTTACGGTCCTATCTGTATACGTTTAGCATACTCAAACATTTCCCAGGAGCGTATTATGAAAGCTCAGGCTCTTCGTGACACCTCTATGTCGTCCTACATGGCATCGAAAAAGACTCTCGAGCTGAACCCCCAAAATGCTATCGTTAAGGAACTCAAGAAAAAGGTCGCAGAAGACAAAGCCGACAAATCGGTTCGCGATCTAACATATCTCCTCTATGAGACGGCACTCCTCACGTCTGGATTTGCACTCGAGGAGCCTACTTCATTTGCCAAGCGAATCTACCGTATGATTGCCCTGGGCCTTGACGTCGATGAGGAAGAAACRCTTCCGGCATCATCTACGGAAGCACCCCCTGTAGTGGAGGCAGCATCGACTTCGGCCATGGAGGAGATTGACTAAAAGACTTGTCGCATATCATTTTTTGTTATAATAGGTAATATAGCATTGAGATCAAATACAGCCAAACAACTTACTCATTCGTTGAATTCACGAGTTTCGTTTCATCGCCTTTCTTCATGTCTGTTGTTCCATAAGCTGCATTGTATTATTCCAATCGCTCACGCGTTCATCGACTATGAACACGCATCCGCTCACTTTGTCTGATTCTTCTGTAAGTACGTTCGGGCTCGCCTTTCCCCGGGATAAACAGTGTTTCTAGCATCTCGCATCGCCAGTCCGCCTTCCAGATTCCGCTGTTAGCTCATCGGCATTCGTGGGTACTTTCGTGTCTATGCTGCGTCTATTCCACTGACAATTTGCCGTAGTTTTTCACGCGCGAATTGAACTCGGGTGTGACACCGCGCGCCTTGACGTCCACGACACGCCGACCTCATCAACTTAATCCACTCTTCGAGAATTACTCACACCGACACGCATTCGATTCTCTCCCCTGGATTACCGCATTAGACTCGACAGCAGACGCGCTCAACTCCAACCCAGGGGACATTGCAGATCTATCACAGTTGCCACTCCCTCGTTCTTCACCCACCCGGCGGAGGCCTAGGTCTTCCGTCCGCGTCCTTTCATCGAATTCTGATACCGTTCGCAGTGACATTCTCTTCGAAACTGGCGTCTTAAAACGCCCTGGGTATCTCCCTCCCAGTCCATCTGTGACGCCCCCATCCCTTTTCGACCCCACTCACACTTCATTCCACGATTTGATGCCAATTATTGACCCAACCCCGCATGACATGAACGCCCATCGTCCGACACCTCCAGGGACACCATTGCCTTGACCGTAATCTATTGCATTGCTCTGCTCTTATCTTACTTTCCATGTTCAGCACATAAATCATCCCATAGACCAGCACGTTGTAATGGTATCACGGACTTTCAGATAAGCATACGATTCAATCCTACTTGATCTGGACCTTTTACATCTTAGCGATCCTGTTGTAGTAGTTTGTACTTCGAGATAGATAAGCAACATAATCGGCCATCAAATTTGGTTCCTTACAGCCATGTCCGATTCTCGAGTCATTTACTTTGGCCCTGGGCCATCGGCTCTCCCAGAAGATGTACTGGAGCAAACATCAAAGGCTTTGTTCAACTTCAACGACACAGGCATTGGGATTGCAGAAGTATCCCACAGATCAGAAGAATTCCGTGCCTATATTGCCCATTGCGAAGCCCTGATACGAGAATTGCTGCATGTACCTCCCACTCACAAGATCCTTTTTACTCAGGGCGGAGGCTCGGGGCAATTTTCCGCAGTCGTGCTCAATATGCTCGCTCGGCATCGGTTGCTATATCCCAACCTGGAGGACGAGGATAGGATATTGGACTATGTCATCACCGGCTCCTGGAGTCATGCCGCAGCAGAGGAAGCGAAAAGGCTTGGGGGTGCRAAATTCCACGTTGCAGTGGATGCACGTACCTATTCAAAGGACGGGAAATTTGACAACATCCCACCTCACGGAGTATACGATTTCTCCACAGATCCGGCATTGATCTATTATTGCGAGAACGAAACCGTGAATGGTGTTCAATTCGCGAAGGATGGCAACTCTCCTGCATCATTCCCATTCCATCTTTTGCCGAAAGACAAGTTAGTTCCGTTGGTTGGCGACTACTCGTCCTCCTTCATGTCACGGCCTATCCCCCGTCTGGGTGATCATGCTATCATTTACGCCGGGGCACAAAAGAACATTGGACCTGCTGGGTTAACTATCCTCATCGTACGGCAAGACTGTCTTGTCGACGTCGATGCCGCAGCGCAATTTGGCGCAACACCCGTTCCGGTGACCATGTCTTACAAAACGCTTTCTGACAAGGGGAGCTTGTTTAATACGCCACCTGTGTTGGCCATATACATGGCAGGATTGGTTCTTGAACGCAATAAGAAGTTAGGGGGCGTAGAGTACTATGAAACTCTCAATCAGAAGAAGGCGGATGAAGTATATAAAACTCTCAAGGAAGGAGAGAAAAGGGGAGTCTTCAGAGGTCTGGTGAACGTAGGCTCTGGAAGTACGATGAACATCGTATTTGAAGTTCTTGGCGAAGGGGCCGAAGCCAGATTTTTGGCAGAAGCAGAAAAGCGTGATATGAAGGGATTAAGAGGCCATAGGTTAGTATATTCTGAATCCTTGCTGCGGTATGCTGATTGTAGTCCCAGATCTCTTGGAGGTACGAAAAGAGCATCTGATGGCGGGAGCTGCCTAACTCTTGAACAGGTATACGCGTCTCGTTATATAACGCAACAACAGAGCAGCAAACAAGTAAGCTTGTCTCTTACATGAAATGGTTTATTGCAGAAAGAGAGCAGTAGCTAGATCGGAGATTAGATATGAAAATGTCTGGCGTATGTGCATTCAGATAAGAACTTTTAGTAAACAGGAGTTAGGTCACTTTGCCGGAGTGGTTAACGGGATCGCCTGCTATTGAGAATAGCTTCCAGCGGTTGGGCTTTGCCCGCGAGTGTTCGAATCGCTCAGGTGACGAGCTTTTTTCCTCTTGAATTATGTCAATCTGCTACCGATAGTCCAATGAATGGTTGTGCTTTACCGCCAAGTGGTTGCATTGTACAGACGAAATTTCTTGCCGAAGTCACTTTGCCGGAGTGGTTAACGGGATCGCCTGCTACTGACAGTAGCTGCCAGCGGTTGGGCTTTGCCCGCGAGTGTTCGAATCGCTCAGGTGACGACTCTTTTTATTCTCACACTTAATGTATATCCTTTCAAGCGAAAATTAATGAAGACTAGTTCAAGAGGGTCCCATTCCAACAACGAAAGTACTTTTTCCCCCCCTTGGGAGGACAAGTATCTTCTCTGCACCGTGAACTTGGTATGTATCTATACTTGGAGAACCCCTAGTTGTCCCGCTCGAGGTCGGAAGCGCCGTCACAGTGACTTTGGGTAGAAAAAGTTCACCGTGATGCAGAGCTATCATTGTTATGGGTACATTGAAAGTCTCTCCGTCCTGTAGTCACAGTCAGAAAATTAGTCACATTCAGAATTCGGACGTGCCTTTGCAACGAAATTGCCTCGCTTATGACCACTTATTAACCAATCTTTGACGAGCTCCTCGATATCAAATCGCATTGAATACTCTGGAAGTTTTTCACTTCCCCAATGGAACGATGTGTGAATGGAAAGATTGGCATGGATTGGTTGTCCAGCATACAGGGTTCGCTTGCCGGCAAGTCCCGTCCCAGAATCACGGTTTATTCTTATGCAAGCCGCGGCAACAACCTGAAAATGCATATGGTCATCACAGCGTATCTTGCTACATAAAAAGCAACCTCACCTGTATCTGTGGTACATCGACGGGAATTTTCATTATTCTCCAAGCATCCTCTGACGGAGAGGAAGGGTGTTGATGCTTTTCCAACTTCTTCAGGCACATGAGACTCAGAGAAGTGGTCTGGCATTCTTGCTCACCTCTTTTACTGATGCCAGCAAGGTGTTGTTACTTTGTTCATCGTGAAAACTGGGAACGAGGACTTCTCCGGTTAATTCATACAACTCTACCCAGTTAGCATCTCTTTCCAATGCCTCGACTAGTTTCTTCACTACGGTCGCGCGATCGTCCGGATATGATGTAGTCGTTGTGGTCTCGAGTGAATCTTTTACCGCGGTTTGGACAAGCTCTTCAACCTCTGGACAATTCGTGAGCTTAGAGTCCCAAACAACTAAATGTAAGAATTACCTTCGCGCAACATACGATACTGTACAACGAGATTTAAGGGTTCGCGCACTTTGAGCATACAATCAGCACCGGACTAGATAATTCTTTGCGAGACGGACCTGGGCCTTCATGGCAGTCCAAACGAAATAATGCATGCATCGGTTGTCCCGGTCGTATGGTCTAAGATGGTTGAATTATGACTGAAGACGTTCCCGAGGAATGATACGTGCCATGACGCCTTGTCTCATCGGGCAAGAAGTCACTCTCAGGTTGGGGAGTTCCGGTGGCCCTTCGAGTCTTACGGAAGCAATCCGAACGTGTTGATGGGTTGCAGTAGAGATTATGAATTTGCTAATGAGGCTGCAGGTCAAGTTTAGTGGATACTACAACTAGCATTGAAAATACCACCTTCTACCACGGAAAAAGTCTTCCACATTGACAGAAAATGGCAAGGCAGTCGTTAAGGTGCGAGTCGCGCGTAACGTTCTGGAAATGCTAGGTGCCAATACTGTGGTGTAAGACAAGTCTACCGAAATTTTCTGTGCTTGATATTAGACAAACTCTCGTGCAGGTTTCGAAGACTGACTAGAATATGAGAAGGCGAATCCCCATCATAGGGTACTTGAAGCATAAGCGTGGTATCAGCATCTATGTTAGCATACGCAACACTATCCCCCACAAGTGTAGAGATAGTTTGGCCTGCATGCATGACCATGAGTTTATGAATTTACAAAATAGCTATATTATAGGGACACCTTCGGGGTTCGTTACGTTTTGAAATTGGAAGTTTACACCCGTTGCTGCCATTTTTAAGACTAAGGATTGAATGCGGTTCCGACCTGTCGAAATGATGGCCAGTAGCGACGGTGGGTAGCCAAGTTTGACTAATGGTTTAAACTTGTCAAGCGCGGTAAAAGATTATCAGATATTTGTCTTACTATGCGAAGGTTGACGGATTTGTATGTCGAGAGCCAAAGGGTCAGGGGGAACGTGGATCAAAACAGGCATGTCTGTAGGATGCAGGCTCCTTGAGCTCTGTCTCTTGTACGACCATTGTAGCTTGAGGCGCCCAATTCTTACTTGGCATGAGTCAAGCACATACGTTCCGGCGCAAGAGACCTAAATGCTTTGAAGCTAGAGTAGGGGACTCAACTTGGCTACTCACGGGACAGAATAACGTCAAGACGGTTTTTCCAGGGGCAAGCTCGTCGATTTTTGCGGACAACAAGAGGTTCTCAACGTCCCTTCCAARCGCAGAGACGATAACTTCATCGACTGGTACGCTCTATGATCATCTCATTTGAGTGTAAAATGTGAGAAAAGATGACTTCGTACGCAAGGTAGATGATTATGAACAATGAGATCTAGAAGCACGCCATCTTCGGAGCCAGCGAGTCTGACCTGATCCGTAATCTTGACAGTCAGAGCGGGGTGGCCTAGATGCGCTAAGTCTAAAACGGGAGACAAAATTTAACATCAGTAGAAGGCAGAGAAGGAACATCAATTACCTGTTTCTAACGTGGATGAGACGGTTTTGAGGGATTGAAGTAGGGAAGAGATGTACTCGACACAGTYATTTCCGTTTATCAACGATTCAACTTCTGGACATTCGACGACAGTCTTTAGGAAACTGAGGACAATATGGATCCATTCGGTGTCTTTTGTCTGTCGCAGTTCAGAATGAATATTGAGTGCTCGCAATAAGGCAAAGGATTCCAGGGAAGACCACATGTGGGGGGCATAATGGGCTGGCAGAGAACAGTAAGTAGCGAGAGCAGATTCAAGCCGACCGCGGTGGCTAAATTGAAATGATGATTCAATCAACAATTTTAAAAGAAATCTTACACATCCAGCGCCGCTAGACTCTCATGGAGTTTTAGTGCGAACTTGCGACGTTTTGACCGGGCATACATCTCAATGGCTCGATTTGTGATTCGGATATACAGGTCATAGAAGAACTCTGGATCGTCAATGCATGCGCAAACATCCGGGTTGCTAATCGACTGTGTCGAGTCGAAAGAAATATCGTGTTGCGGACCCATTAGAAACGGTGCACGAGAGGGCAATTGGTTTGCTCTGGTACCAATTAAATTGAGCTAATAATTTTGCGTAGTCAGACCCAACAATTGAAGATAGCAACAACGAATGATATACCTGCATCTGAGCAAGCTCCAGCAACTCGCCTTTAACGGCGTAATAACCTAATAGCTCGGGTTCCTCTATCTTGCTGGCAAATATCCATTCATCGCATTGGTCAACCGCGCTTAAGGCAGAATTATATANCCATGACTCTATGAAAAATATCGGTAATGTCGTCTGTTGGGACTTGAGCGGAAATTGTACAGATGTCAGGATTGGCAACACTTACCTCAATTCCACGCAATTGCCCCGAAAAAACAGTCAAAAAAGTCTTTGCCTTCCGTGCGGCTTCATTGACTCTCCCTAACAAGGCCAAAAGTCCACAACAGCGTGCCAAGAGGTATATACGCAGATCAAACACAGAGATATTGTTAGCGAGTATAAGATCGCGATAAGGCTTCTTCGTATGGGAAAGCAACGGAGAAGTGTCGTCCGTTTGATGAGGTGCGATAAGACTTCCAAACCACGAAAGATTTTTCTCCTTCAGGACTTGTGCAAAAGTTTCTTCTAATTCGTCATAATGCAATAAGGCCTCTTCGAATAGATTCATTCCCTCGAACGAGTTCGATAAACTTTCCTATGCCCGAGTTATTCCAGGTGGATACAAATCTAGGTGCAAAAGTTACTTTAAGAATGAAGAATGTGCAAAAGTTCCATCCTGGCATCTGTCGTTGACTCTCCGAACGTTTGACCTCGTCTTCCCTCTGAGAAATAGCGCTGTCAAAAGCATACACCAAGCCATCCTTGATTTTGTTCAAAATTTCAGCCCATATGGCTGCGCTTCCTTCGCTTCCTGGTGTCCAGATAACCTGAACACAGCTGCTCGCGYGATAATCGATTCGATGCGGATAAGTTTCTGCAAAGTACGAACCGATCGCGCTTGTCCGTGTTAAAATCGGCTCTCATTCTCTCCAGCACAGAGCCCTTCAGCTGAAATAGTTTTCCACCAGGCGCACGGGCATCGTGCTTAACGAGGTGAATCAATAGCCAATCTTGATTTTTCCTGGATGTGACGATGTTGAGCCAATCTTTGACTTGCTTTTTATGCACGAGTCGATAAGCCTCTACATCTGCGTCCTTCAAGACGAATCATGAGATGGAGGAAAATCGAGAAAGCAGCCAGCAGCTTCGGCACTCACTTCGCATGTGACAACATACATATTCAGCAATGGCTTTTCTAGTATTGTTACAGGTATTTGAGATGTAAGCTCGTCGCGCACAGAGTCAAGCTGGACGAGATTGAAATCCAACTCGTGTATTGTCCTCAAGGTTGCATGACTACTACTTTTCCAATGAATATTTCGCAATGGGAGTTGAGCCAAAAGAGACGTTTGTATTTGTTTCCAGCTGCCTGAAGCGAGAAAACCTTGCGGAGCAGAATAAGTTACGAGCACCTCTTGCTTTGTTTGTGAAGATGCCATGGTATTAATGGGATAAGAGACTCGTGGGAGTAAGTTCTAGGACTAGATCGTTGTGCGATTAGTTGGTAATTCACTTCTCATCCTCTATTCATGTTATATAAACGAGTGATGTTGTCTTATTCTGCCACCGGCAGCTACTAGCATCCCCTGCCTTTTACGACACCCGAAGGTCCAAGGCCAAGCTCAGTGCCTCTTTGTACAAAATCCCTATCAAGTATGTTGCCCCGCGCATTTAGCCCTGGAACGCTTCCAAATGGAAGCTAGCTAGCGCACAACGGCTGCTATGCTGGCATCATCTCCATTATTCCAGGCTTGCGTTGGATTACGCTGGCGTCGAACGGTCGATGGCACCCGTGCCGAATCACCGCGCGTTTCCCTCCCTGGAATCTGGTGTGCGCCCCAACACCCTCTGGGCTTTGATCGCAGAATGTCCATAACCTAACCGAGGCATAACTTGAACCTAGTTAGTCTAACCTAGYCTAACTGGGGACCCGAAAAGGGCGTTACGTATAATTACGGAAATCCGCTTTTCGGGATCCCGCCATACTKATGCATAAGAGACTAATCACGCCTCGAGTCCGACCATGGCTTTCCTCCTTCTCGCCGCCCCGCTTCTGGTCCATGCGCTCCAGCCCGCCCACGAGCTCTTTTCTCCGTCTATATCTCCCAAGATCCTCAATACCTTGGAGTCGCTACCCCATCCAACAAAGTATCCCGAGTATACCGACTCCATCGTTGGAAAATGGCTTGACTTCGCCCCAAATACCTGGACCTCTGGCTTCCTCCCTTCTACTGCCTACGCGCTCTATACCCGTAATTTTTTTTGCCCCGATGGCATTGACTGGCTCGCCCTCGGAAGGTCTTCGGCTGGTCCCCTCGTCCCTCTCGAGGCCAAAAACACCCTCGGTCATGATGTGGGATTCCTAAGCTATCCTTTTGTGGACGAAATATCCGTGTTTGTCCTCTAATTTGGCTCCTTCAATGCCTGACTCGCCTCCTTAGAAATCCAAAAAACTCGACAGCTATCGACGCAGTCAATGCCTTTGCTAGAGATCTTGCAGCACGCTTCAATCCCATCGTGGGTTGCACCCGCAGCTGGGACTCCCCAGATCCTGTCTTTGAGGTTAGTCAGGCCATCCCACGTAGCAATGGCATTCTCAGTAATAGTACAGGTTATCATTGATAATATGATGAACTTGGAAGTCCTGTTCCAGTCTGAAAAGCTGACTGGAAATACCACCCTTTCCGAGATTGCCATAAAGCATGCAGACACRACCATGGTTAATCATATACGCCCAGACGGTTGGTGTCCCTTCAGTTGGCTTGCCATCAACGGCTCACCGTCGGTTACTAGGATCCACATGGCATGTCGTTGAATACAATACATTTACGGGTGCAGTCATAAGGAAAATAACTGCGCAAGGCTATTCCGACAACAGCACTTGGTCGCGCGGTCAAGCTTGGGCTATATACGGGTATGCGAAGAGTACGTCTGCCTTTCGGCCAATTGTCGCTTGCTTCACGCGCGATTGCAGTGTACTTGCATACGCAAAAACCCAGGTACTTGGACACGGCTCGAAGACTAGCAAATTATTTCATCGATCATATTCCGGATGATGGTATTGTCCCCTGGTGAGTGCCGTTCCTACGTGCCCCATGGTAGCAAGGCATTCTAACCAAYGAATTGCAGGGACTTCAACGCTCCTTTGATTCCTGCACCGCGTCCTGCAGACTCCTCTGCAGCTATGATTGCCGCGAACGCCCTCTTGTTATTATCGCATTTGGAAACAACAATGGCCGCATCCCAAAGTTGGATCGATGCCGCCATCAAGGCGAGTAATTTATTCCCAAGTTATACCGTTCCGGCTCAAATCATCTGAAGATAATTAATTGCATGACCGCTTTGGCCTGGCGTCCGTCCTGGCAGAGTTTATTGGCGAATGGAACTGTCAATAAACCTGCCAACAACTATCTCACTGGGATAGTTTATGGTGAGTCGGATTTCTTTTGGACGTCAAGTAAGCTGATAATGCGCAGGCGATTATTATTTCATTCAGGCCGGCAATGCGCTGTTGGAGATGGGTTTGGCAACGTGTCGCTAGTTACTTGTGTTCTTAGTCTCCACTATTTCTATTCAGAAAGTAACAACAAGAATGTGGCTCGAGCACGAGCGCCTAAGCACCATAATTAAGGCGGAAGATATCATTGAACCTGAAACAAGTCTGAATCAATTGGCTTTCCAGAGACTGCAGAATGTGTGCTAACACGTAGTAGGTAGCCCCCTCAGGAATTAGATGGAAAACTTGACTAAATTGAAGCGGATTTTCGCCACCATCAACCTATAGTTGGACAACAAATTAACCACGATAACAAGAAAAGGGTAAATAACCTGCAAGTAGGAGACCGGTGACGCTAACGATGAGACTGGCTGTGGTTGGGGACGATGGCTGGGCATCGAGCGTAGTGACCTTGTGTTCCACCTTCTGAAACGGCAAGCTCTTGGATCGACATTGAGCTGAGTATGTTACATGTAATCTCGGGTGCTCACGGTCAGTTTTTCAACTATGGCTTTCGTTCCCTGGAGCGGGGCGCCCTCGAATGTCAACATWGACGAGTCGCGCTGGATGACGTTCAGAGGCGGTATGCAGTCAGCAGTGATCACTGACGTATAGAGAAGCGAGAGCTGAACGATCCGAGTCAAAGGTTGTATAATAAAAGTTGGTGAATTGGGCAGCAATTGTGTTGATATCTGCCATGGTGGGGGAAGGAAGGAAAGTGGATGATACTGATAATCTGCATCAATTACGTGAACAACATTATTTGCTCGCGCTCATCTGCCCATACTCTTATGTCCCAAAATACCGAACAGGCGCGCCCGGCCATGAGGCGCAAGTCTTCTGCCCAGAATCTCCTTTCTTCCTTCAAATCAGGAAGCCCGTCCCTGCCAGCCCCCCTTGGCGCTGCGAGTCTTTCGTCAGCGACTGGCCTTGCCATGGCTTCTGCCGTTACCCCGTCCTCCGCACAATCTGCATCCACGCCTATTCCCAGGGATTTTGATACCCAGTCTCTGCAAGACGGTGCTTCAAATTCGCTCGCAGGAGCCGGTAGCCCTGCCCTTGCACAGGGGACGTCTGTTGATATTCTTAGGGACTTGGTTCATAAACGTATTATTACCCTGACCTACATCAGGAGTATACATGAGGGGTGSGTCTCCGGTGTGTGAAACCTAGAGAGTGCATTGACCCTGTCGCAGGCGTAGCCACTGGTTTCATACGATTATGATAACGCGTGCAGATTTGGACAAAGCATTCAACAATAGCGAAATGAAGAGGAGGTTTACAATCTCTCACAACTTTTGCCACACTTTTAACTCCGCGAATAGGTCTTTACGTTTCGCAATGCTTGGCATGTCATTATCGAATCTATTGGATATGAATTCTCCCCCAGACCTCCTGCGCGGTCTGACAAATATAATGAATGAATATGATCAATCGAAGGAAGATAATGACAAGTCAAAGATGGTACGTACATGCTAGCACGACCTGAAAGTCAGGTAATCGAAGATAGGTCAGCGCTCGACTAAGCGGTTCATCTGGAAAAATGCAAAGAACTCTGAGGGAGGCTCTGATGGATCATACCTAATGTCAATACATATAGTACGAGAACTCAGTTGACATGTTGTCGCAACCTGATGCGCTTTCAGCCCTTCCTGTTGGATTACCACGAAGTACTTCTTTCACTCCTCGACGTCATATCCGAAGTATACAACAAAATATCTAAATTGCTAGGCCCCTCGCCATTTCCYCAATCACAGCACTATATGGGTCCGCTAGGACTTCTGTCGCCACACCCTGGAGTATCATATTTATTCCCGGAAAGCTCCGCGTCCCAGAATCCAAATSCCAACCCACTTCAAAATCAACAAGGACCCGCTAGCGGAGATATCGATGTTGGCAGTTTATGGGGAATAGCCAACTCTTCCAATATAGGTGCTGGTCCTGCAATAGGAACAGGCAATCATAGCAGTGCACTCGCAAACTCTCAGATGAGCAATTGGTCAGGACCTTGGGGTGACATGGTCATCAAAGCTGACAATAAAATCAAGGCAAGTCGTATACCGTCTTAATCAACATGTTTATTTAACACGGTCTGCAGAAAATAACGACAACTCTATTAAAAGATTTGGATCAGCTTGCGAGGAACGGGATCAGAGATGAATTTGCATCCCTGGATCCACTGCTACGCAACCTGACATCTTTCGACGACCCTCCGTTGACGGCTAATGGAAAATATGGTCTCGAATTTGATGCATGACCAGGCCTCCTACTATGCATATATGTCTACGGCCCCCCCGTATCGCCCGGTGTCCAATCTCTTACTTTACGCAATATCAATATAATAGCTTCATCATTTTTTGATCACGACGTCTCCGGATTGACCGAATCCCGGGGAACAAAGAAGGAGGATTACATAATAGAGGTCGAGTCATATGTCGGAGTTTGAATCTCATTAGTATATATAAGGCCGTCTACTTGTGGTGTTGCTCCCTCCCCCTTCGCCAACGTAATTTCCCACGCTTTGTTAAATTTCTACATCCATGTCGTTCGCGCTACCAGCTCGTCAGGTCACCTTTGGCCGATCAAATACACAGCAAATCCAGCCATATCAGCCACCGCAGGCGCCGGCTGCCCAGCATGGTCTTGCCTTGCCCAGTAGCAGTAACCCTTACTCGGCACAACCGTCAAGCGCTGGTCTTGCCTTGCCAGGTCCATCACCTCTGTCGCAATCACAGACCCAGCCTCAGGCACAACCTTCTACACAGCAACCAGCACCCAAAGCACCGTCAATAGCTCCCGCCAATGGTCCGCCCGCCGCGGGCCCGTCTACTTCGAGTTCTTCAACGGCCCCTGTTCCATCAACCCCGGCACCACTCACTTTGGAGCAGCAACACATCACGGCTGTGGAGGGCATAGTACCTACACTTCAGAATATCGTTGCGACSGTGAATTTGGACTGCAGACTTGATTTGAAAACAATTGCGTTGCATGCACGGAATGCTGAGTATAACCCAAAGGTCTGTATGGGGTTGTTCAAATGATATCAGGCTGTCGAACTGCTGGTTTCGCGTCATTTCAGCGTTTCGCAGCCGTCATCATGAGAATTCGTGAACCCAAAACGACTGCGCTTATCTTCGCGTCGGGTAAGATGGTCGTCACGGGTGCCAAATCTGAAGATGATTCACGGCTCGCGTCGCGGAAGTACGCCAGAATAGTGCAGAAACTGGGGTTCGATGCCAAGTTTTCCGAATTCAAAATCCAAAACATAGTAGGAAGCTGTGATGTCAAGTTCCCAATTCGTTTGGAAGGTCTTGCATATAGCCACGGTCAGTTCAGCAGCTATGAGCCAGAAGTGAATATACAGTCTGCCAATTGTTTCACTTGTTGACACCTTTTGTTTAGCTATTCCCGGGCTTGATATATCGCATGATCAAACCTAAAGTGGTGCTATTGATCTTCGTGTCGGGCAAGATAGTTTTGACGGGTGCGAAGGTAATTATATTTCCAATAATTATAATTCTTTTCGATGCCCTTGATTGTGCATCGTCTATTGGTTGATCTTGAATTTTGAAAATCAATCTGCTAACATGCTRCATCCCCTTGACCATAGGTCAGAGAGGAGATATACACAGCGTTTAACACCATATACACGGTGTTATGCGAGTTTCGAAAACCATAATATGGACGGACTCGTTGCGCGCCGGTATCAAAAGGAACCTGTTGGGCACGGTATAGAACGCACTCTTCTGTCTTGCCACGTATGATTCCCGTTTCACTTCTGCATCATTACCATAATATTATTACAATCATGTATCAAGTACATTCACCCATACAAATACATTCATTACATAGTTGGAGAATTGCTCGCGTTGATGCGGTCATACGTGTACAAGAGTGACTGTGACATGGAACGGCGCGAAATCACGACCAATGAGTGTATCCATCGTCAACAAGCTTTACTCGTACACATGCAGACTGCTCACTGATCCGAAATTGTTCTGGATTCTTGTTTCCTTGGTTATCCTGGCGGATACTGTCTTGACGGAACTCATCATCAAGTTCATTCCTTGTCAGTCTCCAGCAACCTTCGTGGCAGTTGTTGAATATCAATGCTGTTGTGCTCGCAGATACAGAGATTGATTGGGATACCTATATGGTACATGTCCAACTCTACTTGAAGGGCGAGACAGATTATTCAAGGTTAACAGGACCAACAGGACCGCTTGTGTGAGTAGTCATGGCTCTTTCAATATAGTTTCGCCGACACGAGTTGCAGGTATCCCGCCGGCCACCTTCGGATTCACGAGTGGCTTTACAAAATAAGCGACTCTGGACGCAACCTCAAAGTCGCTCAACACGTATATGGACTACTCTATCTTGTTTCTCTCCTACTGTCTTGCGCAATATACCGCGAAGCCGGCTCCGTTTCGAATTGGCTTATCCTCCTTTTGCCGCTCAGCAAACGCCTCCATTCTATCTTTGTCTTGAGGTTGTTCAACGATTGCTGGGCTGTGGTACTCAATCAAGTTGCGATTCTGATGCTACAAGTTGGTTTGGATGACGCGGCCCTCTTGCTTTACGGGTACGTACTTGAGCACCCGGTTTATCTAACGTTCTYAAGAAACTTCCAGTGCAGCACTTTCCGTGAAGATGTCGATACTTCTCTATCTCCCTGGGCTTCTCGTAATTCTATTTAAGCGTAGAGGACTTGGTTCGACCCTCCGTTATATATTCACCATTGTTTCAGTACAAATGCTATTGGCCTCGAGGTTCCTGCAGCATGATGCCTGGGCATACCTGCGATCGGCATTTGATTTTGGGCGAGTTTTTCTGTACAAGTGGACGGTGAATTGGAGGTTCGTTGATGAAGAGGTATTCCTCAGCCGTCAATGGGCTCTAGGCCTCCTTGTCGGGCATGCATCTACGTTGATCCTATTTGGACTCTTTAAATGGTGTAAAGTCGATGGTGGCGTGACTCGGGTCTTGCAGCGGGGTTTACTTCGCCCACTATCGCCAGCTAGTCCCGTACCGGTAACAGCAGACGGTGAGTTCATTCTTTTTGAATGAAAGGCATATACTCAGTAAAGAAACAGATGTGGCAATGATACTGTTCACTTCAAACCTGATTGGAATGGTGTTCGCCCGTTCTTTGCACTACCAGTTCTACTCTTGGTATGCCCATCAGCTGCCATACCTGGCATGGAAGACAAAATATCCTTTACCGATTAGGTAATTCTCAGTTTATACTGGGACTTGACAAGCACTGAGATTAGTATCCYAGGTTGGGTCTGTTGATCGCCATTGAATATGCGTGGAACATATACCCATCTACCGTAATATCATCTAGTTTACTTTTTCTAGCGAATGTGCTCCTGGTGATAGGTGTTTTCTTCGCGTAGATGTATAAGAACTTGCTGCGTGATGTCACATATTGGGAGTTTGGCAGGGTTTGGTAGCTCGCAGCATAGTATTGTACCATGGCGACTGGCCCGACTGGTCTAGGAACGGAAATTGTCGCTGTCATCAACAAGCTCCAGGATGTCTTCTCCACAGTCGGCTCCTCCGGGTCCCAGGTCGACCTGCCCCAAATATGCGTTCTCGGCAGCCAGAGCAGCGGAAAGAGCAGCGTCTTGGAGGTACGTCGCCCTTCGCCTGCCTCTCTCAAGCTCACC